>CAEFZY010073474.1:0-24537 GCA_903066815.1 Brachyrhaphis roseni | reverse complement strand
AGGTATATTATTAAAACTTTGAAAACTCTTTCTGTGTACCGTCTGTATGTAGGCACATGCGGCTTATACACAGGTGCGGATTATGTGTGTACAAAATGGGTTTCCCTTTAAAATATGCGGGGTGCGGCTTATAATCAGGTGCGCTCTATAGTCCAGAAATTACGGTGTGTACTGTATAAACTAAATTAGTGCATCATCACTTCCAAAGAGGTTGTTGTAAGAACTATTTTCTTTAACTGTGTCATGGTTGTGTACTCGCTCACATGAAGTCAGAGCGCTGAAAACTTTACGGTCTTTGGGTTTTTTCAGGTTTTACATTTAAAGTCTGACCTTAATGAAACAATCTGCTATTGATTCAGTTTAAAAGTGGAGAAAGAGTTCAATTAATTCAATTCAATTAATTGACTTATTGATTATTGAAATAAGCTTAATTGCATAAGGATTTTCTCATTTCTGGCTTTTTTCTGGTTGTGTGTTATGGTTTTAGAACACTAGATGTTGTTTGCTCAACCCGCCTGTAGGTGGTGTGTTCCTCTAAGTACTTGGTGAGAGGAGAGACTGCTCGAGACCACGTCGATCTGCTCCTCTCCTCCCGTTACTGGCCCCCAGTTTACGTGTGCGACTGTCCTCGTCAAGTGGCGCTTTGCACTGATCTGCAGTATCCAGAGTTGGCAACACAGATGTGGGGCAGAAACCAGGGCTGCTTCTCTGACCCCTTTGAAAAGCCAGAAGTAAGTGTCTCCAGAAAGTCTACATCTCAGAAACCTTTATTCAATTGGCATTTATTCAATTAAGTCAATAAATTTACAGGAATACAAATAAAGAAGATAGGAAGACTAACTAATGTTCTACACTGTCCACTGACTACACAGACAAAAGCATAATCTATTTATTGATTAAATACACAGCTCAGCTAGATGCAGATTTAATTCAGCATAATTTAGCAGATTTCTTATAGCATTCTGTGACTCTTATGTTTTCAGTACGTTTCTGCCCAGACAAACTTTAGTTTCTGTTTCAGTTTGTGACATGCCCTGAGCTACAGGACCAGCCATACACTGCTGACCTCTCCTTGGTAGCAGAGAACCAGCTGGTTCACCCCATCACAAAATCCTCCTCTTGCTGGCTGGTTTATCCTCCAGGAGCAGCGCGGGACACTCCTTCTCAGGAACACCACTGCATGATCCGCTGCAGAGATCTGGAGCCGTATATCAATCTGCTAACAGAGCTGGACTTAAAGGAAGAGGAGCATCACAAAGAGGAAAATATAAAGGAGCAGACCGACATATCAGAGAATGACTGTTTAAAAGAACCAGAAGACAATGTGAACACAAAGCCCATAATTTTCAACAACACGGCTTATTACTACTTGTACAACCGACTTGTAGACTTCCTCAGCAGCAGAGACATAGTAAACCAGCAGATCAGCCAGGTTGTGAAGGCTTGTCAGCCTGGAGAGGTGGTCATCAGAGACTCTCTATACCGACTGGGAGTGGCACAGATAAACACAGACGAAGATGAAGGAACGAGATTAGACACCCAGACAGAGGAAGAAGGAGTGAAACAACTTATGGTTCCAAGCAATTAAAAAATAAATTCTTGGTTGGACTTTATAATGCTATAAAAATAGACTTGGGGGCAAGGATTTTACAAGCAGTGCAGGACTAGAAATAACTTCTGTATTACGGAGGAGAAATAATAAAAAAATACATTTGATACGGTGCTGGTCACGTGTTGAAGGGTGGGTTGAAATCTGTAGAAGTGAAAGCTGTCACAGACTAGTGATTACTGTTAATATATTGAGTTTTATTAAGTTTTTTTAAGCGTATGAAATGCTTTTTTTTAATGTTTTTTCAAGCATAAATAATTCTACTGCAGACTTTAAAAATAGATGCTTTGATGCTATTTATGAAATTGTTAGTTGTAAATGATGAGTGTAATTTCGGTTTCATGCCAAGATGTTTATGGAAAAAGTTCATGTAGTGACAAATCCAAGGCCCAAGTTTTGACATCAGCTGATAATAGATTCCTATATGATAAAGCTGCTTTGCTTTCACTTTTTTTTTTTTTACACAAAAATATAAAACATGATCTGCTTTTGTCTTAAACATAAAAGTAGCAATTTCTTCTGCTTCCAAAATAATGCATTTACATGTAATATTGGTCATTACATGTAAAAATTTTTATATTGCATAGTTGTTTTGCAGGCATAGGCATAGCAATTATTTATTTTGATACAAGCAGAAAATATAAACATGCTAAATTTGTCATTTTTCACAGTATATGGTCCTTAATCTTCCATGTCATGACAGTTTTTTAAAAATTACTTCATAATCCGCTGAATTTGTTGTACTTATTGCAGGAACAGTGATGTAGCTTTCTTTCAGTCAGCTGATGGTTTGCTGAGAAAACTCTTTGGTTGTTTCCCTGACATCTCAGTGAAAGGACTTTTAATTATAGAAACTGTATGATGGAGAACATTCGTAACTTTGAAACCACACCTTAAAAACGTTGGTACATTATACTGTGGTACCACTAATCGGTCCTCTTCTGACTAAAAGAATGTAAAGTGAACTAATGTTCTGCATCGTTATCCATGTGCCATATTTATAGCATTTTTTATATCAAGACATTTCTGCTTTGTGTTTTACAGGCTTACCTCTCTATAACCTTGAGCAGATTTTTACAGATATATTGTGCATCTGCTTTTTTCTACTGGGTTATTACATAAAAATAGACCTCAGAGAGTAGTGTTGAATTTGCATGATATTATTTTGTGAAAAATATATATTTAATGTGGGCTGCTGTATGAATTGATTTATCATGTATGAATCCATTGGCCTTTAAGAAACAATAAAAGTTATGTGTACTTTTTCAGATCTTCCGCTTGGTGCTTATTAAAGCAGAACAAACATACATTTACCTGCCTAAGGTTGTTGATGTTTGTGCACCTGTATGTCAAAAAAACTTCAGGTCATTGACCAGGCCCTGCCTTGTAGTTCTGGACTTTCTCAGGAGAATTGATGCTCCATAAGGTGAAATCTTACATGAAGTCCCACTTTAAGGGAGATTGACAGCCATCTCGAGTTTCTTCCAGTTTATTATAATTGCAACAACAAGTGTTGCCTTCTCACCAATCTGTCTGGCTATTGTTCGGTACCCCATCAAAAATTATCAAGCAGGTGTGGTTAATAAAAGGTAATCAGTGGAAGGTTAGGGGGGAATCTTAAACATGACAGGTTTGTGAGAGCCACAGTCCTTACTGGTTGGTTGATGATTAAATGCTTATTTCATTCATAAGAAATGTAATTTATTAGATAAAGATCATACAGTGTGATTATCAGATTTCATTTTCTATATTCTCTGCCTCACAATCGAGGTGTACTTTAGAAGAAAATTACAGACCAGTGGTGCATTTCTCTCTGTCTCTTTGTGTCTATATATATCTTGGATGAGATAAATTAGCAACACAGCTAGCAACTTCAGGAAGACTGGAAGCATTGTCCTTCTGTGCAACTGGTTGAGAACTTCAAATCACTAGAATTGATTAATTTGTGCAATTTTGAAACTGTGTAACCAAGAATCAACGTAGAAGTCAAGGTCAGTTCTTTTTCTCTCATCAGCAAAAGAAAAGATTTAGATATTTGTTTTGGACATAAATCACTTAGAATAAATTAATGTGCAAATGATGAGTGACTTGTTAATTTTAGTCCTTGGTAAAGCAAAATAAGCAAATGGTTGAACTACTTTAAAGTCTGAAAATGGTCCAAAAAGAAACAACCTAGAACATACTTTAGACTTTTAGATACATCTATCAATACAATTTCAGAGTTTGGCAATATTCAGGGTTATTGTGGGAAACATTCCAGAGGAAATTCAGATTGGATCAAATCCAACTGAAAAGAGGAAGTGGGGAAAGAGGAAGACAAAGGCCACACAGTTTCTGTCTGCACAGGAAATCAAAAAACACAAAATGCAAAGTTCTTCTGAGGTTTACCAACACTGAAGTGGAAGCTGGACTTTTATTGGTAAGATTTTATTCAACAACTGCATCTGCACTGATTTAAACAAAAACACACACTGAAATACCGATGTGCTACAATCTACAACATTTCAGTGAAAATAAAGATAACTTGAGTTTGTCTCAGATATATACAGAATGAGACATCTCATTCAGACGCGAACACGTACAAAATGCCTGACATCGCACAAATTTTCTGTCTATCGCTCACATAGCTTATAAATCACTCTAAAAATCATCATACAGTTGGCAGTGTGGGCTGACTGCTACATACAGACATTAATGAAATGTTTTTTTATCCAAACATTCATCTAATGCCAGGGAATGGAGATCCAGTTGTCACCTACAAAATGTACATAAAAAAAACGATAAGAAGTTCACATTGTCAGACATGAAAAGGCCCAGAATAGATCCACAGATTCTTTCTGCTACTAAACTACGCTGAACACCGCTAAATTAATTAAAGTGAAGCAGAACAATCACATGTTACTAGCCACTGATGAGCATTGTAAGTGTGTCGTAAGAAAAAGAGCCATGACCGAGGCACAGAGAAAACAACATGGTCATTCTTTTGCCTTGTCATTTCAGTTGCTTTACCATGTACAGATTAGGAAGGAACATATTTTTGAACCGTCACCTAAAGAGTGAGAAGAAAAACTGACTAACTTTGAGAAAATCATAAAACAAGCTGCTTTAGTCCAGTGTTTGCAGTTATTATTGCGCATGCAGTACATGCAAATTCATATTGCACGTGCTGGCAATAAAGCCACTAAAAGGAAGTGATCCTGCTGATTTCAATCTCCACAAAAACAAGACGGTCATCTTGTTACAGTAAACAATGTAATAAAGACGATGTACAGCAGATAACCAATAAAATAAACATATTATGTAAGACCAAGACTGATGAACAGTCCACCAGTGGTGATGCTTTCAATAGAATAACAGCTCTGGAAGCTTGCATGCTTGTTGACATGATTCCTCCCTTCGTGTCTGCAGTCAAGGTTAGAATAGGCAGTTTCTAGTCATGGTCTGCACAGAAGCGAGTCACATGCTTCGCTGCAGCCAGTCGTCTGTCTGGCGAACTGGCACAGCGGAGCAAAAAATAGCTGAGAGTGTAACAGTCTGCAGTGCTGCAAAAAAAAAAAAAGACTAAATTTTTTTTATCATTACATTATTATTTTTTTTAATGTTCTGTGATAATTTTTTTTACAACTCTGTTGTTGTTTGGGTCTCTTTCAACAAAACTGATAGTTGTTTGTCTTCATCAGAGGCTGCTCCTCTTCTTCGTGGTCACAAGACTGGTCACAGGGGCCATCATGACTCTTAGGCTTGTCATATGCATCAGCCTCTGTGACCTCCTGCTGCATATTCTGGTAGATTACCTGAGGAAGGAAGCATTTAATGGTTTGATAGGTGCAACATATTTTATTTAAAATACTTCTGCTGATTCCATGTTTCGTCTGTGACAGAGACCTTTCTTGGATTGTGATGTCCTCCAGTCTAATTTAATTCCTCTTCTGGTTCTCAAACTATGATGCGATCTTTTGTGGTACTGAGACAAACTGGACAAACCCAGCTAACCTAAAAGATGACCGCTTCCAGCAGATGCTATCAGATACTTTCAGTGGAGCGGATTTTAAGAGCACCTGCCAGATTTCATCCGATTTTACTTCTTTGGTATTCAAAGGTTTCAGACACTAATCTCAAACATAAAAGATAATCAGAGCAAATACGAAAAACATTTTAAAAATTATAGTACTTATTCAAGGAAGAAAACTGTCCAAACCAACTGTACCTATGTAGAAACATAATCCATTTTTAAATCTAGTAACTAATTGCGTATGGTGGCCATTTAGGCTATCAGAGATTTACATCGCTATGGAAATATTTTTACCACATGCTTCATTGTTGATTGTTTAAGTAAGACATACTGGAGAGGTTTTGAGCATGACTGATCTGCTTAAAGACTCACAATATAAATTTAATTTCATTTATTTGTTTTAAAACAGCCAGAGGGAACTGGCTTCAGATCATTGTATTGTGGTACAACACAAGCACACCCAAGGTGGTGTCACAAACGGATGATCAGATATTCTCCTTTGTGATTTTCTAATTGAGAGTAGAGTTCATGGTTTTATTAAGTGGAGCCTATCATCCAGATCTGGAATCAATAAAATAGCCCCTGAATATCACGCCACCACCACTACGTTTAACTGTGGGTAGGATGATTTTTTCATTTAAATTTTATGGCAGATGTACGTAATGAGATACAGGCCTTCAAAAAAATTCTGTTTTGGACTTGTCAGTCCACAGAATATTTTCCACAAGTCTTGGGGATCATTATTTTGTTTCTGACAAATCTAAGACAAGTCTTTGTGTTTTGTTTTGTTTTCTAACCAAACATGAACCCAAACCTAAACTACTGTAAGTCAATGGAGCCCTGCAGTGCTCTAGATGTTGTTCTTGGTTCTTTAGAGACATCTCAGATGGGTCAACATGCCACTCCTTTCGACGTTCAACATATTACATTTTTTTTGTGGATATTGGTTCTCTGTGAGACTCACTGGAGTCCCATAGCTTTAGAAAATGATCCAGTGCTTGTTGAGATTATTAGCCTACTGTGTGCTGCAAACAATAGATAAATGATTTCTGGAGCTATAGTAGTGATCTGATCTGGGCATAGATAGTTTATGATTTAACAACTTATATTTTCACAAAGGTTGGTTTGGATGGTTATTTGTTCTTAATGAATGAAGCCATAATCAAATACACATTTAGTATTTTCTGTTTATCTTTGAAATTCTATTTCAAATAGTTTCTAGATAGTTTCTAGATGAAACTAAAGTTTCATCTAGAAACTTTAGTTGTTGAATTGAATTGTTCAAGTGTTACAAAATCTGTGAAGGAAACAAACCATGTGATCTTCCAGACCAAATGTGTTTACTTTAATTTCATTTTCACAGAGACAAAAGAGTTTGCTCTTTAGCCTAACTGTTCTTATTTTTAAGGACAAACATTGGAAATTTGTAAAGGGGACATTGTGCATATGTAAAGATTTAGAGAGACTCAAGTGATCGGAATGTAAATAAATTGCTTTTTCTCCAGATATCACTGAATTTCAAACACCAAGCAGCAATTTTTGAGGTTTGGGTTGGTAGGAAACAAACTATTATCTTTCCTTTTAGGGATTCTGGGTCTGGTTTCCTTGATCTTTTTTCATTTTTAAATTTTTTAAAACTTTTTCATTTTTAAAATTCCAAAACTTTCTTCAAACATATAGCACAAATAAATAAGAACATTCCCAGCCTAACTCCTGTTATATTATCAGTTTAAAATGACAGTTTGATGGTACTTGGACCATTTGTATTTAGTGAAGTGATACTTGATGAAAAAGGTTTGTGAACCGCTAACATAATAAATTAGGCTAAAGAGCAAACTCTTTTGTCTCTGTGAAAATTCAGTTAAAGTAAACACGTTTGGTCTGGAGCGTCACATGATTTCACAGATTTGATCAGTCCTGCCTGGAATCACACAACTGACCTGCTCCTCCTCGAGATGGCCCCCCAGTAGCTTTTCTATCATTTGCCCGATTTTGCTAAAGGTCGGACGTTTTGTGGGTTCCAGATTCCAGCACATTCTCATGATGGCGTACCTGGAACGGAACAGAAAGAGGGGTCTCAGTGTGGCACAAGCTAAACTACAAAACCAACTCAGGCAACACTTGGCGAGGCCAGGGAAGGTCATGACGCAGTTCAATAAGAGAGGCTTGTTCATAAGAATCATCGGCCCTCAAGTCCCATTTTAAGGCCGTGAAAAAGCAAGTTACACGGCTTCCTGGCGCTGCGATCATGTGGCTAACAGGCAGAACCGAGGCCTGACTCACAACAGGACAACAGATGATCAGGCCCTGACTCTGATTCAGTCCCTTCCATTTCCACAGCTCAGCGATTCCGACTCGTGTGACGACGGTGCTAAATTGGTGTACAAAGCTGTTGCGGCCCCTCCAACCTCGGGACACTCCTTTTTTCACTCCTTCACTTTGCAGTTTAAGCTCGCTGAATTTGAGAATGAGTGAAGTAAAATCCGACATAATGGAAGGGTTTCATCTGTCTATCTCCTGTATCAGTAATTTCAGATAAGAGACAGGCTCGAGGACATCAGAACGGAAAGAAAAAGCCTTTGTTTGGCTGCGATAAACATTTGCGCAACTGGCTGCTTCATCTGTGTGATGCTGTACTCGACTTAGAATTAATCATCAGCTTTAATGTTATCATCTTAAAGTCACTTGCATGTTATTTCATCAGTTACATGCAAGCCAGCAACAAAATACTATTATCACTGCTCATGTACCGACGAGCTGAGTGCCGGGAGGCAAATATCATGTCTGAGTTAATTGCAAAAACCCTGCTGATAGTCACCTGATGGCCCCTTCAAACCCATCTGATAATGAGGTAGTGCTTGGCAGAGCTTTATCACTGGAAATTGTAAAAGAGGGACTGAGCCGGTTTCTATAAGCAGAATCCTTCAGACAAGGTGCAAGAGCTTACATTTCTAGAGGAGCAAAGTCAGGCTGGGACATCTGATAGCCGCGCTTCACCATCTTGTAGAACCTGGTGTCCACAGCCATGCTGGGATATGGACTCTGGCCTGAAAGAAAAGCCAAAAAGCTTGAAACGTTTGCAGGTGCATCATGACCGGAAAAGTGAATACAGGGTAAGCTCTGAGATTATTCCTACCTAAAGAGAAAATCTCCCATAAGAGGATGCCGTAGGACCAGACGTCACTCTGGACAGTGTAGATACAGTCAAAGATGCTCTCTGGGGCCATCCACTTCACAGGCAGACGGGCCTTCACACACACAATGTTAATGTTGTTTAATCAAACAACATTAAATCAAATGTTGTTTGATTTAACATTTGATATGTTAAATCAAACAACTCAGAATGAATAAAGTAATGACTTTTACAAGTGAAAACAGATATGTAAAGACACAGACACTTTTTTCTTTGTCTGACTTGACGGAACTTGTCTGATTTCAGATAATTCTTCCAATTTAGCACTTTGCAAAGATTGGTGTAACAATGTAGTGACTTTGTAAGTTTCAGATTCATTTTCAAACTTTAAAACAACATGAGGATGTCAAGCCCTTATACTATTCTGGAAGGAGACAAGTTCTGAGTCCTAGAGATGAACATGTTTTGGAGGGAAATGTAAATATCAACCACAAATAAAAAGCTTTGAAGATGCTGGCTGAAGCCAATGTCAGTATCCACATGGGCTGAAAAGCCACTCAGTGATAAAGAAGGCATTGCTCTAAAAGCCACACAGAATGTTAGAAGACAGTTCATAAAGGCCCTCAGGAACAAACACCTCAACTTTTAGACACATGTAATGTGATGAAGCTTAAAAACATCACATTATATGTGATGAGTCAGTCAAAGATCTGACTCTGTTCCATCAGTTCTGCCAGAAGGAATGGGCCAAATTTCTAGAAAGCTATCGTAAGAAGCATGTGAACAAACATGCAAAACATTTGACTCAAGTCATACACTTTAAAAGTTATTGAACACTAAGGAAATGTATGGTAACTTCTGAGAATAATAGTTAAAAAATCTCTGATTGTTTTTTTCTTGTTTAGAAATAATTTGGTAATCCTGAGTGACCGTTAACAGGGGGTCTTTTATAAGGCTTTATTGGCTCTAATGGCCTTTATTTGAGAGCGGCCATACAGGAAGTGGGCAATGAGAGAAGGGAGAAGACACGTGGCAAATCTCATCAGACCAGGACTCGAACCTGTGACAGCCGGATCGAAAACTAAGGCTCCTGCACCACCACAGCACCAATACACAGGACATGTTTAGTCTGATTTTATGTCAGTAAGACAGAAATGGTTTTGAGTCACTTGTGGTTATAATAAATGTCTAGTGATATAATTAAATACACGTTAAATGCTAAAAATATCTATTAACATTTCAGTTTACACAATTTATTTAGGAACTCAAGAATTGTAGTGAAGTTTTGTTGACCCAATCTAAAAATAGTAAGTTACTGGATCTTATTCAAAAGAGATAATACGACTTTAGTCATAATTAATGATCACCTCAGAACTTTTGGGAAAGTTATGTGGATATTAAACGAATAGCTCTAAGATCTTTGATAAAATTAAGATTAGCTTATTTCAACAATTTCTTTAGCCTGATAGTTATCATAAATTACAGTTTTATAAATGTTTAGTACATCTCAGCTAATGTTTCCAGGAAAGGTTGGCCTCATTTACTCATAATTCAGTGTTGTTGTCACCTTAATTGTTGTTTTTTTTAACTCAAAGTTTATAAAATTTACCCAGTTATTTTATACAATACATTTTTCAGAAACTTTTTACACGTTGCTTCACACTGCTGGTAAGCTGCCTGGAATGAAACTACTTTCTATTGTTTTTGTCTGTCCTGAAATAAATCAGGTATTTAAAAAAAAACACACTGAAAAACCTTATGAAAAGTAATATTTAGCCAAGACTGGTATGTCTGCTGAGCTGTGGACTGCAAAATCAACTCTATAAAGTATAATATGCCGACAAGAAGTACTCAAAAGTCATTCTTGATTCAATGTGTTGAAATGAAAATAAAACCGGATAAACGTGTTAGACAACATTACGCAACACATTTTTGTTTGAGCATTTTGGTGAAAGGTGTGACACCACTGGACTTTTGCATTTTTGCTTAACGTTATCATAATGTGAGACTCTCACTGCATGGGACAAGGTTAGGTAGGGTTACGGTTAGTCAAAGTTAGCACTTACGTTGCCCTTCACAACATAGTTGGAGTCATTCATGATGTCTCGGGCCAAGCCAAAATCACAAATCTTTGCCTCCCTGCGGCTGGTCAGGAGGACGTTTCTGGCAGCAACGTCTCTGTGGATACACTGAAGAAAGACAAAGCCACACAGTTTGTGTCCTGTTATAACGTCTTGCAACATAAAAAGCAATCAGGTTAGAGTGTTTCCTTAATATAGCAGCAATTGTATGATGAAAGGCTTCAAACTATTACCAGTAAACAGATATAAGAAATGCTAAGAGGGAAATTCCCGCTCTTAACACCCAGCGAATGATTTCACAGGCTTCCTTTTACAGTGGAACTGTCATCAGTGGAAACGCCTTCTCTAGTGTCTGTGACCCTGTCCAGAAATGGAAAAGGAGCTGCTCCTATTTATATTTTACAGAAGTGTCTTATAAATTTTCTATATTCTTACATTTTTAGCAGCAAGAAAGTCAAGGCCCTGCGCGACTTGAAGGGAGAATCTCAGCAGGTCGTCGATGTCCAGTGGCCAGTCACCGGTCTCCTCGCAGTCCGATTCTGAACGAGAATCAGAGAAAGGTGATGTTTAGTGAGTTGTTCTCTCTATGCTATTGTTTGGATACAATCTCTGGAGCTGCTTGTACCTCGAGATTGTTCTGTATTTGGCAGCTGACTGGGTCTCATCTCCAAGTAGCTGCTTGAGGCGAAGCTTGAGATCCCGCTGTCACTGTGAATCATTTATCACGATAAGTGGGTTTTTCTTTGAATTCACCCTATTCTATTTGGTCCCATTTTTGGTGACAAACCTTCTGACAAACTGCTTCTGAATGCAAATGTTTTTATAATCAATCGAGCTCTCGCTGAACTCTGGAATATTCATGACAAAGTTTACAAAAGTCTCTGCTTTCTGGCGAAGGAAGTTCAGTAGGTCACCGAGGCTGCAGTACTCAGTGATCACAAGCACTGGTCCTGGAAAGGAAACACAGTTTAAAATTGTTTTCATGCAATTTACTTTGTAACACTTGATTTTCCATGGATTCAACAAAGTTTCATAAGCATTTTGTTTTGTGCCGTCTGACCTCCATAAGTACAGGCCCCAAGTAGATTGACTATGTGTTTGTGATGCCCCAAGTGACTTAGGATCTTCAGCTCAGACATTAGAGCCTCCCTCTCATCTGAATGGGCGCTGGCTGCAGATAAACAGTATGGACCATTAAAAAAACTAACAATTTTTAGTGGTATTTAACCTTTCTAGAGGTTTACTTGGAGTAATTCCAAGTATGTCTCTGATATACAGCAGATCTCACCTTTTAACATTTTCACAGCCACGCGCATGACATTGTCCTCCTTCCCCAGACCGTAAGCTGTTGCTTCAACAACTTTTCCAAATGCACCCGCACCCAAAATCTTTCCTGTTAAGCGACAAAGCACACAGGCGGATCATTTCTAATCCTTCTTGCTGTGTTATTCATGGTTCTACAGCATTAATTTTTATTTTCCACTCACTCCAATAACTATCTTTATTTTTAGCTATCCTATTGCTATAGGCTAAGTTGGGTGTTTCAGATGATTATTTATTCTGAGTCTGGTTCTGCTGAAAGGTCTTGTTAAAAGGGAATCATTCCTCTCTACTGTCACCAAATGCTTACTCAAGTGAATGACTCAATGTAATCAGTTGAGCTGCTTTTTTGTAGTGCCTCGTGATGACACTTATTGCTTTATCAGTACACTTATTTCAAGTGAATTGAGTTAAATCTAATCAAAAATAAACATTTATGATTATGTGTTCAAATAAAAATAGGCACTTAGGTCACCTAGTTTTAGCTTGTCTCTTGGGAACTCCCACTTTTCGTTGTATGGCAGCTGTGTGGGGTCGATGAAAGTGTAATTGTTGCCATCCCTTGCTTCTATGATCTTCCAACGGATTTCATAGCGGGGTTTCTGGAAATTAAAGTCAAAAAACACCTCTTCAGTTCAATTAAATCTGTAAACTTTCCCATAGTCCATAATTCAGGATGAAGACCAATCACCATGTGGAGCTTTCAGTATACCTGCTTGTATTTGTAAAGCAGAATGGCCAACAGCACCAAGAGGATTGCTAGAATTCCTGCAGCTCCACTCAGGGTTGTAGTAAAGAGCTTGTCTGTCCAATTTATAGAACAAACAAACAAAATGAGGAACTGTGATTGTAATCTGTACGATCTAGAAGAAAATTCACATCCTCACCAGACACCTCCATGGCAAGTGTGTCTCGGCTCACACCAACGAGGTTGAAGGCTACGCACTCCACCGTCATCCTCTGGCTGGATGGTCCAACGGTGAGGACACTCTCCACCTCCACAGCTCCGTACTCTTCCCTCTGGACTTCCACAGTGGGAGCCTGGAGAGGGATGGCCAGCTGCAACCCTGATGTATTTTCATTACACCTAAGCCACAGTGAGAGAACAATGAAACATTAAGAATCTTAATGTGTAACGTTAGGATAAACTTAGTGACAACTTATTAGTTATTGCAGTCAGGTTGTACTCACGTGGGTCGTATCCCCAGACACTGATACCAGATGATCCTCGGAGCCGGATAGCCAAACGAGGTACAAGTCAGAGTAGTTACATTTTCCCATCTGACCACTGCATTAGGTCTCTCTGGCATTAGTTAAACAGAGTGAAAAAAAACACTGCAGTTTTACACATTTACTTTAAAATGAACCCCTCGAGGAACAGTGGAGGCAATAAAAAATTCAAAGTAGTTTAGTGAGATTCTAAGTTACATTTGAAAGTTCATGCAGCGGTTTTCGTAGATCCTAAACTACTTTAGTGAGATGTAATAAATGTTTTCCAATAAATGTTTTGGAGTTATGGTCGTGGCATTTCACTTTAGTGCACTGTTTGGCACTATTGTCTTGGAGCAAAGTGTCATGGGTTCAAGTCCTGGCCTTGTCTTTGATTGCACTCTCCAGGCATGGATGAATTCTCTCAGAGTACACCAGTCTTATCCCGTGATCAAAAAACATGACTGTGAGGTTAACTGGTTTCTCTGAACTGCTCTCACAGCTGAATGTGCACATGCATATTTTTTTTTGTCCATCCAGGCTATGTGTTTTCCTGTAATGGACTGGCCTGCAAGGAAAATTGGGAATAGACAGTTGCAGGACGGAAGATCCTGAGTGTGAGATCTCACAAAATATTTAGCTAAATCAAATCCTTAGCTGTTTTTCTTAAGATCCTCCAATCATTTTGTGATATTCCACAAATTCTTGTAGGATTTTGACTTATCTGAGATCTCCACAACATTCTGACAAGAAATACAACACAGCTATTGACATTCATTTATATTTCTTGTCATTTGCTATAATCTTTGCGCACTGTCAGCTCCACCGTTTACACCTACCAGTGGTATTGCTGCCCTTGCCTGCTGTTATGCTATTTTAGACATTTTTATTGGACTTCACAAGTCCCTTGATCTTTAAAACCTTTGCAGGATCTTCTAAATGTACTTTTTAAAACAAAATTATTCAGCGTCACTTGCAGAGTTCATTAACTTTAAGATCTATCAGGCAGTCAAATCAGAGTTTAAAATCAGAGTTTACTTTAATTTGTGTCACTTACGATACATTTGGACTTGAAATGAGATGGATGCATCGGTCAAGTCACTCTTTGCGTAGAAAGTATATTGTCCTTGCTCCTGTATGTTCATTCTCTTCAGCTGCAGAGTTGCGAGGTATCTAACACAGAACAAAAGCAAAACAACAAAACAAGATATTTTAACTGAAAAACAGAAACATTGTTGGAGTAAGAAGAAGTGACTAATTCTGCGGTTTGTATTCAGACAGTTCCTATGTATCACTCCTTCGTAAGTCCACATTTTAAAAACAGAACTTTGTTCTTCCCTTTAGAAGTTTTTTTGACCTGAGTGGAGACATGCTGACCTTCATGTTCCTGGTCAAATTTGCACAAAAATGCACTGACAGCATTTCAGAACAATTTTCTCTTCTGCAGTACTGTCTAGCAGTTGGACAAAGCACTTTTTTAACTCCAAGCTTTGCACCTGTTGTTGTATCGGATGAACTTGTGCTCCTGTGTAGATGTGTTGGGCGGTGTCGGAGTCAGCCACCCTTGCTCTGTTATACGAGGGTAGGCTTCAATGAGCAAGCTGAGCTCCAGGTCTTCTCCCTCTTTCACCACAACTGAAAGACCCTTGAGGGTCAGTTTTGGTGAGAGCTGAGGCAGCAGCCTGATGTAGGGCTTATCTGAAAGAAGTATCAGAAAATCAGCAACTTTGTGCATAATAAGGGTGAAACATAGGAGATGAAGCTGTTTTGTTTCTTACCCACAACCAGCAGGTACGTAGTTGTACTGTTCACTCCGGCTTCGTTAGTTCCAATGCAGGAGATATTTCCTGTGTCTGAAAGGTCCACAGCAGAGATTGTCAGGATGCTCTGGATGTCTAGACGATTTTCTCCATTTGAGCGAACTGTCTCTTCTATTGTTGGGTTCTAAAACGAGAAACACAAATCTGAGCCAAACACCAGATAAATGCTTCAGACAAGACTTCAAGGACGCCTCCCACTGACCGATTTGGTGGTGTATTTCCATGTGACGTTGTAGTTGAAGTTTGGATTGTGTGTTGTGCAGCGAATCTTGATTTCTTCCCCAACTATCCGTACATATTCATCTGTCTCCAAGAAGACATATGGAGGGAAGCGAAGCTCTACAGCAAAATAATAATAATAATAATAATAATAATAATAATACATTTGTGAGTGCTTGACATTTAGAAGGTTTAGTCAATCAGTTTTGCATGGCCAAGTGATCTCACTCTGAATGACGTTGATGGAAAATGCTTTGGAGGTCCTTTCCACCCCATTGACCGTGGCGGTGCAGACGTAGTCAGCGTTGAAGCTTGGGTGGAGGCTGTGGATGAGGATGCCACGGTGCCTGTCCACAGTGAAATTCATTCCGGGTGGCACAGTGGTGCCATTGTCCATGCGGAGGCCCAGATCGGTGGCTGAGGGGTCTGTTAGCAGGCACGGCAGTAGGAAGTTCTCACCCTCCTTCCTCACCACACGCAGAGATGTGCTGCTTGTCCAAAACACTCGCTGTGGGTCTGAAATGGGGATAAAAATGCATGTAATCAGCCTTAATAACTACTGTAACACAATCATGCAACAATTCTCAGTTGATCTCACTCACCTTTTACATACACATGCAGTGAGGAGGTCAGATTATTGAAATTGGGATTAGCAGTGTAGAAGCACTTGTACGTTCCAGTGAATTCTGCCGAGCAGCGTTCCACCTTGAAGACGCGGACGTTCCCGTTGCCCCTGGATACATAACGCCTGTGTTTGGGCAGCCTGGGTTGCCAGTTTACAGGTCTGTTGCCTTCACACCTCAGATCCAAAGGCCTCCCGGCCCTAACCACCACCTCGGGGCCCGTCACCACCTTGGAATTGACTTTGATTATCGGCTTCCATTCCACTGTTTTAGCAAAATAACATATTTTTTTCTTTAGATCAACCAAGCTTTAGTACCTTTATTTAGTTTGTTCATTCCCTTGTCTGATCAATGAGTCAGATTTATTTTGGAATTTAAACTCCTTTCTGCAAAATTCTCACTTCTGTTTTTCACAGTCTGGGAACCAATAAATAGAACGGATTCAGGGACTGTTCCTGGTATTGATGCCTACGTCTTCAACAAGCAAAGAACACAAGAAGCACATTTAAGGAATTCATACATTAATGAAAGCCTAACAGCTATATTTAGAGAATTGTGAGCCAGGAAGTGTTAAAAGAGACCATGCTGAATGAATTATTTTTTGTCTTTAAGAACAATCATGTCTTCTACTTCAATAGTAAGGAGTTTGTTGATAGCAACAGGCAAGTATTGTGAATCTAAAGAAGGCTCATTTTAAAAAGACTAACTCACTTCTATTCTAAATTTTTCTTTCAGTGTCCATACTTTCAGTATGGTGACAAAAGTTTCCCTTTAGAATGCTGTGTTATGAATCTTGAAGGAGAACTGAGATTCCAAGTTCAGCATTTCTCTATTCACCACAATATTTCTCACAGTAACATGGATTCAAATGTTGTCTCATGGCAATCAGCAGTTCTGTGCTTATTTTACGTGTCTGTAAACAGCTGCCTCTCCATCCCTTTTGTTTAAGTGAGTGAACTTTTCATCCAAGCTGAAAATAACCCCAATTAGATCTCGTAAAGTGATCCAAGGGCAAGCAAAGCTAATCCATTCTGCTCCCAATCAGACTAAAATTAGAGGATTTCACAAGTTCAAATTTAAATACTTTAACCTGCAAAATAATAGCTGGTGGGTGATAACCATTTATCCCAGTCAAAGCTGTGTTGAAATACAGCTGGGAAAAAAGAGAAACAATGGCCCCACAAACAACTCATGATGTTCTTGTCAATTGTTCTGCTCATTAGACACAGTATTGTGTACAATTTCTACAAATCACGAGCGAATGCCAAAAAAAAAAAAAAAAGGTTCTCAAAGAAAAGTCTGTTATTTTGCATTTTATAAAGTTGTGGAGCAAATGAACATGCTCAATCTGGATTTGACTGACTGGTTTACGGTTTTATGCATTAATCTACAATATCAAACCAGTGCCACTTAAATTGCCTAATTTAAATTGTGGAATACACACCAAAGCTTCAGCAGACAGGAACAGAAATGCGACAGCAAAAAATATTGTCAAATAAATGTATCTTGGCAGCGTTTGTCCCGTCTTACCAGAAGCTGCAGAGGCCACAAGCGCCAGCAACAGTGTGAGGTAGGATTGCATCATGGATAAACTCCAGACCTGCAGGTTAAAAAGCGACACTGGCTGCTAAATAGTCCACATTTGACTTATGGGAAAGAGAAAGATGAAGGAATCAGAAAACTGTCTAGGAAGTTAGGTTATCACTGCATCCCTTCTTTTACTTCTCTTTTCTAACCACTCCGAGAAGCTTTGTTAGTAAGAAAGCATTTTCTAACTTAGCAAATTGAAAAAGCTAAATTTGACATTATTGGATGTTAGTTTATGTGAAATATTCTCACCTCCAGATGTCTTCAGCTTGAAGGAAGGATGGAATAACTTCCCTGGGTTTTGGAAGTTCCCAGCATCCAAGCACGGACATAAGAGTCCCTTCCTCCCTCTTCCTTTGTCTGTGCCCTTATTCCTTCTTTCTGCTTGTTTACGGTCACACAGCAAACATCAGTGAGTGAGGGCTGGAGGGTGGAGGGAACTGTGCATGTGTCAAGGAGAAGGCGGTTCAACTTATCATGCTTGACAAATGAATGAGGCATTTCAAATTTGACAGAGAGAGGCTCAGTAAAGACAGTTGTAGAGGTGGGAGTTTTCGTCTGTATCAGTGCTAACTGGTGGCTACAAGGCTGTTTTGCCTGGTAGTAAATGGGCAGATATGATTGGGTCAGATTGCAGAGTCTTAAAACATTTAGAAAATGATCCTGTAGAAAATCCTATTCAGTGAAATTTACTTGATGCTAATTCACAACAACTTCCATCTCAATGCAAGTTGAATCTACAGTAGTCTATATTCAACTTGAATCAAATTCAGTCCAAACTGTAGTTAAATTAATCAAATGAATCCAGCACAATGGAATCGTATAGTTGGATTTATACAAATTATATTCAGTCCAATCTAATCTGAACTGTAAATAATAGACTCAAACAGATAACCAAGAATGCCAAACAATCTATAGTTAATGCGGTACTGAAGAGGTGAGTCAGCCATGACATCCAGAACCATCAGCCCCTTTCTACTTGTGCTCTTTCTACCTCCTTCCTGTGGTGGATTTTAACCATCACCAGCATTCCCCCACTTCATACCAACTCCAGGCTGAGTCATAAAAAAGTGTACTAGGTCTTAAAGTACTAAAAGTCCTTCTCAATTGCCTTTTCAAACTCCTTTTAGACCTGTGTTGCCTCAGCAACCAGAAAAGTGTGGTCTTTCTCTCCATCAAATACCTATCCATTGTTTCATGAGTGCCCAAGGACTCCTGAGGACTAAAAGTTTATTTAGTCCTTCCATCATTGCTGGTGTCCATCAATAGGTTCTGTAGCTGTGGTTGTGACAGGCAACAATGTCCTTTTGTCCGCAGATACTGGAAATTGGATCTGCAAAGAAGATCCCAAATGTGGTTCACCTGGACTCCCCATTCACAACCTCCCTCTAAACATAAGAAAAACATTTCCACAGGAGTGAGTTGAAGACTTCCTAAACACTCAATTATGGTATTTGTTATGGACATAAAATAAAACAGGGTGGCACCTGGGCACGTTTCACTGGGAAAACCCAGATCTAACTTTAGGAACTATGTATCCCATCTAGCCTAGGGATGCCTTGGGATCCCCCATAATTAGCAGGAGTCATCAGTGGGAAGACGGTTCTGTCCTGGATCCGTTGTCTTGTGACCCAGTCTTGGATAAGTGAAAGACAATGCATGGATAGATAGAAGTTATCTAAGACCAGAATCATTTGAGCCATTGATCGATTGTGTACACCTAATTAATGGAGGCCATATAGCTGTCTGTTAATGACTCTCCATGAAAGAGTAGAGCCTAAGCACAGAAACAGAGCCAGGGGTACTTTCAATGCAAAATAAAATGATATAGTACATGAAATCCATGTTTCCACAGCGGTTTCACTCCTGAAGGGATGCAGCTTCATGTATCTAAAGTTCTGTCAGAAAGTCATCAAAGCCTCACTCTTTTGTGAAAATACATTTGATCTGTTGAGTATTTTGTTTCACATTTGTGAGCTATCTAGATATACTACTAAATAAGTAAAACAAGAATCCAAAATTTTTAAATATTGTGATATCCTTGATTTATTGACACATTTACAGTATACAAAAAAAAAAACCCATAGAAAAATACATTTGTAAAAGTTAACAAGAGCTTTGGTACCATAGCTTGTGACGTAGTGATTGTGTGCTTTTAAACTGTCAAGAATTAAAGATGTGTTCTTTAAATGGATATGCTAAGTACTGAGATAAAATACACTATGTAGCAAAAGTCACCCAAAGCAACAGAAAGTATTACGTTTATGTGTGCACATTAGGCTTTCATGGTACGGTGGATAAAATAAAGTCTAACCATCCCTGCTGAAATGTGATGCTTTTACGACACAAAAAAGTAACCATGATAAATACATTTTTTTCACCTTTAATGTGACAAGTTCTCCTTAATTTCACCAAAAAAATCCCAACAAAATAAAATTGAAGGAAAAAAAAAATATAAAAAAAATAAAGAGCAGTGACAACCTGGTTGCATAGATGTACACACTATTAAGCATCAACTTGGTCAAGCATCTTTTAATTTAATTCCAACACAGTCTTTTGTTGCCATTATCACACACTGGGAATTTTATATTTACCCTCTTTCAGATTAAAATCTCTTAAATTTAGTTCTTAACTCTCTATAAATCATTCCAGATATTTAATTTCTTCTGGCACAGCAAGTCTTTTTGAGATTCTGACACATGCTAAAAACAATTAAATTCCAATGTATCTTGAATTATTGGTGCGTAGTACTGTTCAATATTTTACCTAACTTAAAAATAAGTTAAGATAAAATTAGTTGGTTGTGAAAACTTGTAACCCCAGCACATAATGCTGCCACCGCCATGTTTCACAGTGAGCATGGAGCTCTTATGGCGATACTCAATTTGTTACTTCTTTGACAAACACTGAAAGTGGCTAAAAGCTATAATAGATCTATGGAGACCATCCAGAGTATTTCTCACATTAAAGGTGAAAAATGTACTGAAATGATTGATCAATTTGACATTTTAACAGGAATTTACATACTGTACATTAAAGCAACCCTTATGTAACAGCTGTGGAAAAAAAAAAGTCTGTCAATAAAAAGGCACTCATGTGTGCCATCTTGTGCTAAGGCAGTGTTATGCTGTTTGAGAGTTTCCCCTGCTTTCACAGATATTAGATTTGATTCGAATCAATCTAATAGTCCCAGATTTATGCTGTAGTGGCTCTATGTTGTAGCTTTCTAACATTCACTCAGTAACATAACTTTAATGCAAATATCCTCATTTTCTCTAAGTAAAGTGCAACCTGATACAAAACTATGACATAAGCCTACAAAACAATGAAAAACAAAACATCAGATGTTAATAAAGACTCAAAATACACTGAATACCACTAAAAGGAAAAAAAGAAACATATCATTTTCAAACAGTGCACCAACGTTTCTGCATTTCTGATTCTTGAAATGAAACTTTATAAACATACTACCATGAATCAGGTTGCTAATAGTACCCAATGCAAGAAAAAGTTAAAAATAAAAGTGTAAATTAATAATAAAGTGTCTATATCGTGTTTTCAAATTATTGTTATCACTGTTGTGAGACAATGTTCTGTTTTAGGTTGGTCCTCATTACTTTTCTCTGTGAAAGCTAAAAAAATATATATATATAACCCGCTTCTCAAAAAAAAAAAAAAAAAAAAAGAAAGTGACATACTCTCAGATAAGACAGTCAAAAGACAAACAGTTAGTGTTACCACGATAATAAAGCATAATGGGAACCGCCTAAGGCTTTCTAAGTGTTTGACAGAACTGGCAACTACAGTAAACACCAAACACCAACACTATTTTTGTTAAACTGATTGTGTAGGAATGTAACCTTATTCTTCTCCTGGCAAGCTCCCAGAAGAGTGAGAAACATTGTGCCATTTTCATTATTTGTAACTTTAGATAGAAAACAAAAACTCTCAAAGGAGGAAGCAGTTTTTTGAGAACTCAGTAAAACTACAGAGAATGTTTCTCAGTCTCAGTTTTTGCTACATTTCAGGTTTAGTCGGGTTTCTTCTCAGTCTACAGAAAGGGGCTCGGTTTCCTCAGCCTTCCCACGCAGGGCTACAGGAAACTGTCTTCTACCTCAGGCGTCCCCATGGAGCCCAGCAGTGCGTCCCTCTCGCTCGTGTTCTCCACCCGGTCTTCCTCTGGAAGAGTTTCAGCCGTGTCCTGAGATGTGGAGTCAGCCTCCTCCTCCACAGCCAGAGAGCTGAGAGCAGAAAAAAACTCATTTAAATTTTACTTAAATATACAGTTTGTACTGCAATAATTATTTTAGCTTAGCTCAATAAGAACAGAAACTTGTCTTTGGTCGATCTTTTTACTTCCTCTTTTAAACAGTAAGTATATATGTATATTACATGCTGTAAACACAAATTCTAGTTACAAATATTTGTCGTGCTTGCAAATAATTTTTACTTATGGCGCATAATTTTAATAATAATAATATGCTGAGCCTTTTAGATAATGTGGATGTTTTATGTCTAAACTTTGACTTTATTCTGGCAGATCAAAGTGATTCGGGATACATTCAAATAAGTGGGACTCTTGACCAAACATTTTTCTGTTTTATTTTTGTGAGGAGTCCAACAACCTGAAACCAAACCACAGAACCTCAAGAGCTTTTTCATAAGCAAAAGAAATTTCAAATAATCAAAAAATGAAAACACATTCAGACCTACATCTTTGTTTAAATATCTCTGTTTAAGTCTGCCTGTTTAAATTTATAATGAAATATGACAAACAGCTATTTAAAAGGGGAAATTACAAACTGCTGTAAATTCATGTGGCTAAAAATTTGTCATATAAAGTCATTGCTTGGCTCCGTGTTTGCATAAGCCATAAAAACACATCTCTGAATCCACCTACGTAATACGACGACTGTCTGAGCTCAACATCTGGATGAGTGGGTGTGTGGTAGAAAAACATAACACAGTCATTTCTCTTTGAGACTGCTTGATTCCTGCAGGAGGGTCCGTACCTTGCAGGGCTTTCCGACGGCACTTCAGTGAAAACTTCGTCAGGCTTTAAGTCTGGGAGAGGAATGATGTACTCGTTGTATGAAGGGATGACTTCCTGTGTGCCTGCCTCTCGCCCGCCGTCTCCAGGCCTCGGGCTCTGGCTGTGGCGGCCCGGGAAGGACTGAGTGACTGGAGAGGGAGAGCTGAAGGCTGGGTTGGCAATTGGAAATGGAGAGGAGAGCCGAGGTTTGGTGCGAGTCACGGCAGGGTGGTCGCTCTTGAGGAAGTTTTCATTCACTTGGTTGTATCTCTGTTTGAAAATGGGGGGAAAGATTGTCAGTCAGAGGAGTGTAGCATGAATAGGAGGTTGGTGCAGTGTGTTAAACACAGATATACAACATGAAGTTGACTGACTCTTTTGGAAACCAATTTGATGTTAAGCGCCTTTTTGAAATGACGTAATTCTTGCAGTGTTACTTGTTTATCACAAGTTACATTTGTTAGGGACTCCTAAATATTTTTCTCGTGAAAAAGGTGTTTCATTTAGTATTTGAGTACTTTGGGTTATTTGGCATCCAGAAAAACACTCCTCAGATTTTCCATGTATTTATCTTATGAATATAGAAGCAAACCTGGAGCTTCAACATTCGACCAACATTAAGATTTTTAATAACACTAATGCTTTCCAGCCATTCAGTTTTATTTGATGAATTTCTTTCATATGTTTATGAATGCTGTTATGCTGCTTTGCGGTCTGGAGGTACTAGTGAAAAAATATACATTAGCACACTAACAGTTAACAGAACAGCTTTACAGAACAAGGTCTCATTATGGAACTGTCTTTTTTTATTTCTATAAAAAAAAAGCAGAAATCTTAGCAGTTTTCTGGCTGTCATTTAGAGTCCATCTTTTCCTTGAAACAATCTGTTGACAAGATGTTAAAAAGAGATGACTTAAACGTTGGAAAGAGGCTCATGTTCTTCATGCAATCTCCATTATAAGATCCATTTGATTCCATCACTCAAAGTGACTCCACAGTCCATGACTGTTTCTCTTTAGTTAACCTTGTTTTCTTCTTATTAGGTGTTAATCATGGTTTAATTCTCTGGTATGTAAAGTTAATTTCCTTCGTAGGATTTATTAGTTTGCAGATAAACACCGACTTCCTTTACAGAAAAATGGATTTTCATTTTCTTTACATGCATCTTATGCCTGCAAAGCGTTTGCACAGGTTTTAGTTTTCTGCCTGGCACTGCGTTGTGTTTCCTTGTCTACCTGCTTCTTCTGCAATTTATAAAAACAACTGGCTTAGAAAATAAACCAGCAGGTTCTATTTGCACTCTGTGCCACGTCTTATGACCAGTTGTAAAGTCTTGTTAAGGTCTGCAATAGAACTGCAAAATATATCGAATCGCAATCATCATCATGTGAAAGGAACTATTTGAAAGCCGTATTTAGCAGGAGATTATGTTTCAAGTGCCACACTTGTAAGCTATGCATTCTAGTTAATGCATGTGGTCTTGATGCCCATGCTTGATGTAGAGTTTTTCATGACAGAGATGAGAATGCTCATAAAAATTGTTTGGACACTGCAGTGAAGTAGAAGAATGAAAAGTAAGGAGAATGTGGGTAAATCATAATTAAAATCACCTTTACAGAATTCCCAGTCTGAAATCACATTGAACTGCAAAGATAGGACTTTGCAGAAAGAAGTTTTAATTTTCTTTTGGTATATTTTTTACCACACCAGAAAGTTTAGTACGGTGGCCGACAGGTGCAAATGCGCAGCAAAAGAGAAAACATGCAAACAAAAAAAAGACACGCGCACAAATTAAATGCGGCAAACAAAAAAGAGAGACGCAAACACCCCCGAATGAAATGCAGCAAACAAAAAAGAAAACGCAAACAAAAAAGACAGACGCAAACACCCCC
>CAEFZY010073473.1:0-67728 GCA_903066815.1 Brachyrhaphis roseni | reverse complement strand
GTTACATTGAACTTGCGTCTTCCTCTACACATATATTCCACCTGTCTCACTCTTACCTTTTCTGCTCGAGCGCCCCTGGTGGCCGTTAGAAAAAATGCATAAATAAGCTGCATCATTGTATAAGCCGCAGGGCTGAAAGCGTGAGACAAAAGTCGCGGCTTATAATCTGGAAATTACGGTAATATAGAAAGTGAACCTTTTAACATTACAGCACTAAAAGGCAGTGGTGTATATTTTACCTAACTGTGGCTAAGGCTGCTGCTAGCTGGCTTACTCTCCAATTGGAGGCTGTTTCTTTTATGCACAGTTAGAGAATGGTGAACTGGCAATGACTAATAACGGCTATCTAACACGTAAATACTGTTTTATTAAAGTTAATACAGAAAGTGAACCTCTAAATGTTACAGTGGTGTATATTTTTCTTAACTGTGGCTAAAGCTGCTGCTAGCTGGCTTACTTTCCGATCGTTTCCTGTTTCCTTTATTTATCATTGGAGAATGGTTAACTTGACAATGACTAATAACGGCTATCTAACACTCAAAAATGCTGTTGTTATTGACCTTACCTTTAATTATAGCCTTAAGATAATGAGTATCCGTACATTTTTCAGTCAGGTTTCCTAAGGCAAAATCACACCGGAAGTAAAGATACACTGCTTCGAGTCATAACGTCCGTTGTCTGACGTAACTGTGAAAAGAGTCTATCTCCATTACATGAGTATTAACAAAAGACATTTATGTAGTAAAAATTTTTCGGTTCCTCTGTTGGCCCCCGTCTAGAACCGGCCATGGGCTGCAGGTCTCTTTCTGTATCCATGCATACATACATACGCACACACACACACACACATACAATATATATGCTGCCACCCCTGAAAATTCCTTGCCCCCTTCTTGCCACCCCATAGATATTTTTCTAGATCCGCCCCTAAATATGACCAACAAAACAAGCCTGAAATCGGCTACCAAATGGAAATAAAAATACTTACATACACAAATTAAAGTGTTATGGTTCGACAGAACATTAGTTTTACAAGATGTCCTCATGTTTCATTTTAACACAAACATTATGTGCAAAAAGAATCTTGTTTAATATTTTTAAAAGGAAATCTTCCTTTTAAAAATGCTCAAAACCAAAATATGTCACATAAAAAACCTGCTAACAGTAAAAGCTTGAGCAAGCTTCTTAATGATCTGGAACTTTGTTTATTTTTCTTCCATCGGTCACTGACATCTCCAATGATGTAATGACTCTCAGCATTTTGATTTTTAGCTTTCACGTCCGCCCCACCTCTCCCTGCAGCGCCATTTTTATTGCTTTAAAAACAATGCGGAGGATAGTAACAACCACCTTCAACTCCCGCTTCCACTGATTCATTTAATGTTTACAAGTTAGCAGATTGGACTAGCTGCAGCTAGCTAGCTTCTCTATGTAGCTGTCGTATCCTTGCGCCTCCAGTCAACTGGGTCCTGACAAAATGGTCAGGAATTACTTCTCCTGTTTCCTACATCTCGGTGGCCCTGAACCTTGCGCTAAACTTCGAGTTATTTTTTTTATATATTTTTTTTAAATATAAAGTTATTTTAACTTTCTGAAGCAGTCAGTGCTTCAGAAAGTTTTTTGTTGCTTTTTTTTTCGCAGTGGCTGATGGTTCATTCTTTCACATGAAGCTCCTTTGAGCCTTCATAGATTCTGAATTGAGCACAGCAGGATGTGGATGCCTTCGGTCCTCTGCGTCCATGCACTAACTATGAAACGGCCCTTAACAAGTGAAACTAACACCCGCTGCACTTCTCCCAATTGGTCCTCTGAAGGATTCCACTCAAATGAGTGCGGTGAGTCAATTTGACAAACATGAAGGGGTGCGCTAACAAGTGCAAGCTCCTGATAAAGAAAGCCTGCAGTGAGACACCGGGGCGGAGTGAAGGAATGGGGAAGTGGTTCTAAAGAACTCAGTCAACCATAAAATGCCAAACATTTACACAAGAGAGATGGCAGGAGTCCTGTATTAGCAGCCCTGAAAAAGAAGATTATCACCAGGGAGTTGCATTCTCTAATACCACAATTTCATCATGTGTAGCAAAATAGAATATCCGTCACTTCCTTGTTAGCTCGTAAGATTTTCATACAGGCGTCCCGACTGAATAAATGAGGTTTTTTACTTTTTATCTCATTTACAGTTGTCTGCTTTTTTGCATTACGAGCTATATTACGGTTATCAAGGGACTTTTGAACATCCTGTCTCAGCTACTTCATTCAACATGGTGGGAATAACTCCTTTTATTAGATTTCAGAAGAAATGCCTGATCTTGGGAGCAGCCTAGAAAAGAAATTAGCCTGGACTTTACTGGCTCCGATACAAAAGGGAGCAGATTGAAAAGAAGTGAAATGATTGAACTCCCCTTTATTCTGTGGTGTGTCCTTTGTGCCAGACTGCACTGTCACTTTGATGCTATCTCTGTCATTTGAGCCTCATCGGCGCCTTGGGTGCCTCGCATAAAGGATTATGATGCACCAGCAGAGGCCTTGAATGGGTCTTGAGTAGAATTCTCCTTTAGACTCACTTCAAGTGTCACTCATTATCAAAGTACATCACTGAAGGGAAAGACTTGGTAATATATGTAATACTGAAACAGAATAAGCCGGCCAATTGAATCTCAATCAGTGAAAATGAACTGGCCTTTAAGAAACACAGAGACAGATTATTTTATTGCTGTAAAATATGTTATTTGGTTTATTTTGGCAACGTCCCTGGATAATTCTACATTATTATGCCATCAAAGACATCCAAGTCAGTCTTTAACATGGGAGCGAACAAAAATCCAATACCTTCAAATGGCTAGAAAAAGGTTGACTGTCAGTTTTCTTCCTGTGAAGGGATAGAGTGATAATGGGCAGAGCAGTTTGAACCCTGCTTACAGGGCAGAATGGAGGACGCAGGAAGACGGAGGAGGTGGAAATGGAGGAGGATGAGCAGCATCTTGCAAGGCTGCCATTACTGGAGTAATTTGCACACCAGGGAGCAAAAGAGAGACCTTTGAGTGGGTGGTTAGGAGAGTTGATGTCTGATCACTACCTCCATTAGCAGGGAGGAAAAAAAATTGTGCAAGATGTACAAGGACTACTTGTGGACAGGCAGAGGAAATGTAATATTCCAACTAGGAAAAGTAGAAAGATCTTCTTAACGGCTCATGATGGGCTAATCATGAAAGGTTATGGAAGAAAAACAGCATGATCAAAGGCTGAACCACTAAAAAATTATTTTTGTTTAAAGAGCAAAGTTTGGACCACAAAGCAATTAGCGGAGATATATTCTTTTTAATCTATCAACCTGTGTCAGTGAACTTTGTTAAAATTATTTTGAAACGAGTCATGATTATCCTACTAAGCTTTCCATTCCTTAAAGTACAAAATGAAGTTGGTTGTTGGGAAATGATTTACAGTTTTGAAAAATCCAGTCAGTTGTGACCTTGATGCAGCAGAAGCACCATCTATTAAGTTTTGAGGCACGCTATAAGAGCTAGCTTGTCTGCAGGTATTAATATCTCACTGTAATAACTGTTCACTAGTATCCAATTATTACTTGTGTGCAGCACCCTAGTACCTTTAAATATTGCATAATCCATTAATTCAACACCCCTGTTGCACAATTCTTGAATAATCCACAGAATTCTGGGTCAATCCTTTCCAAAGAAATTTCATTTCATGCTTTAAATCGAGCAGTGATTGCATTTTAGAGAATTTCTTTGGGGTGCCTGGTGCATTGAAAGAAGAACTTCCTCTTAAGCCCCTACAGTAATGAATGAGGAATAAGATGGCCATGCCCGGTCTGTGCTCTGAGAATTAGGACCATAACGTCTGCAGAGGGAAGAGGAGACAGTTGTTCTGATGGATTCTCCTGTCTAAAAGAGGAGCACTACTCCCAGTGTTCCTCCTGCTGATTGATTTGTACGACTGCTGTAGGACAGAGTAAAGTGCCAAGCAAAGAAGCTCTATCTCTGCTGGGTGAGGTCTTATTACTCCCCCGGCTGTGAAGCTTACTGAATCCTAGTTGAAGAGAAATAGTCAATTAATGCCGACTATAAGGCAAAAAAAAAAAAAGGCTGCGCCAAAATCCGAACAAAATATTGCCTCCACTTCGATGGTGTTTTTGAAGCTGTTTTCTATTTTGGGTAATGCAACACATGCAGCATAGTGCAGTAAAACAGAAAACAAAATTAAGAGACATTAGCAAATTTAATGTGTTAAATCCCAGAAAAAAATGTATTTTTCTTTTTTTTTTTTTTTTTTTGCTGTGAATAAAACTATAAAATGAACAATAGACTAGACTAAAACAGTGTTCTTACTGATGTGTAGAGATGGCCCTCCCCGTTCATGGCGATGTATAACCCTGTCTTCACTGACTGAATGGCGACAACTCGGAGGCCCACAGGAATGAGGTTAAACAATGCTGGAAAACAGATGCATAAATACAGACATTTAGATAAAAGTGACACTTGTGTTTTTTTTCTTTTTTTTTAGATGTTCTGTTAATCTGGCTAAATATTAGCACTATAGTTAGCATTATAAGGACTGTACAGCCTTGCCATAGTTGACGTAATGCTTTGAGTCACTTTTTTGTATGGATAAGCACATCTCTAAAAATGATCCAGTATTTTAAATATATTTTTCATAGAAATTACAAAGTCCATCTATGAAAAAAAAATTTGTTTTTCTTCCTGTGGACAAGACCTATAAACACTGAAATTAATGTTTACCTAACTGTTTATGTGGGTATGAGACCAAAACTGGCTGAATGGATGTTGCAGCCGCGTTAAAATAGGGCTTCCTTCATCACCAAACCACGGTTGGCTAAGTTTGTGAATCTCCTGTTATGGTAAACTCAAAGACCCCTAAACAAAGGATTAACAGGAGGGAGAAGTTTTGCAATTCTTCTAAGTTCTAATTCAACATCAAAGTTCTAATAATAACCCTGTGAATCCTATCTATAGCTTTCTTTATCTAATCAGATGTGACATGTGTCAAAACCTCTCTTGCTGACAGTGGTAAGTGACACAATGCTGAGTGTCAAGCCAGCGTTAGCACCAGGTCCAGGAATCAAATTAACCACCCAGCCTGAAGCAGCAGAGGAGCAGTGCCAGAACAATGTAATAATACCATTTTCCTCTCTGTTAAATCTGTTTCTTGGTCTACTTTGTCCCTCAGAGATAAGGATGAATTGGTGTGATCCCACGGCTGCGCTTTGAGGAGACATTTTTGCTCCAAAGGCTAAAAATTGAGGAAGTATATTGACCCAAGGGTTGGAGGAGACTGACGGGGAAGACAGGGAATGTATCATCTACACACCAGAACGATAAATGTACAACATTGCCACGCTGAACATCAACGTTGTTGCACTGGATTGTCCCGAAGGGAGTTTAAAATACTAAAAGCGTTAAACAGTTGAGTTATGATTAACAATGTTCCCTGTTTAGTGCTTTTCAATATTTTTTCTGTCACCTTTTAAAATTTTTATTCCCAGAGGCAAAAAGATAGCGCCACAGTACTCACTGGAATTACTGCTGTCATCCTTGGTCCCATCAAGAGAGCCATCTGGGTTCATTTGCAAGTAGTATCCCTGCCTGCAATATAACCTGGTCACTATACCCTTGAGCTGGGGATCTGGAAGAGAAAAAAAGGGGGGGGGAAAGTCAGAATAGTCACGGTTTATGCAAAAATAAAACAAAAAATTCTGTGTAACATGGGAAGTTTGTGAAATTTGATGAGAAATCTTGATGAAAATCAGTCAGAGGCTGCAAAAAGCCTTCGGTAACGTCAGTTTTAGTTTCAAGGTAAGACACGGAAACTTAAGATGCAGCTAAAACGACAACGGAATGGTTCACATTAAAGCATATTCATGCATAGCAATGTTTGAATCAAAGTCCAGATGTAAATCCAGTTGAAAATCTGCAAAAAACAATAAAAAATATAGCTTGTTCATCACTTATTCTCTCCAACTGATTTGATTAAGCCTGAGAGATTGTGCAAAAACTAATGCAGGAGGTAGCGGTTTTGATAAAATGTGCCTGGTATTGAATCAGGACGAGACTGAAAACAAACGTTTTATTATAAACCTGTATTTGTATAAAGAAACAAAAAGTGAAAATGATTCCCCTTCTACTTTGCAATTCTGTATTAACCTCGATCCATCAAATAATGACTAAATGTATTGAGGTTTGTGCATATAACATTATTTATTGTACAATTACTTCACAGTAAATGTACTGTATAAGTACATTTACTGTACAGTATGAGGCTGTACATAAGTAAATGAGCAAAATACTTTGGTATTTCACAAGATTCAGTACTGTGATGATATCAATCTGCCATAAAAACAGCATGTGGTTATTCTCCCTCTCCCCCGCTCTCTCTCTTTCTCTCTTTTCCTGTCTGCTAGCAAATCCCAGAGCTACCTTTACTGTCTCATAAGCCCCATCCTGCTCAGAGATAGACCATCCAATTATAGGCATCAGAATTAATATGTGGCTGTCTGACTCCCATAATGAACCCAACAGCACCCTCTCTGGGATGCAAGAGTGTCTGTTTTCCATCCCTAAACCAACCGGGGGATTACCCACGTATTAACAGTAAATAAGTATCTTCCGTGGTTAGATTGCTCAGAGTCGCTGCCGCTTCGATGTGTCACGTAATTTTTGGTGGTTTCACAATTTATGTTGAGATATGAATAAGTGGCAGGGGAGTATGAAACAATAAAAAGAGATGTCTTAATAAAGTGCAGTAAGGTTGTTGTTCGAGTTTCTGTGCTGAAAGCCAGGAGGAGACAAATCCGGTGCGGAAGTGCATACCTGCATGTGTCTGGCGTTATATATGTTCAACAGAACACCTACTGTAGAGACAGCCATCACACTAGATTTTATTCTAAGAAAGCCCTGGGGAGGTAAAAAAAAATAAAAAATCAACTTCACCATCATCCAAAACGCTAAACCATCTCTCCCAGCAAGCAGCTGTGTATATGTGTGTGTGTGTGTGTGTGTGTGTGTGTGTGTGTGTAAGATGTAGAGCTGAAGAAATCTCAAGTGGGTCTATCTCAGGGGAAAGTTATGGCTTTTTTGTTACTGTGTAGGTCTGAGATGCTTATGCTGGATACATATCTCACATTCTCCTCTGCGCTTCCTGAATTGAGATGGTACAGGATACAACCGTGTCGCTTCAACTGAACAATGAAAATGTGTTCAAAAGAGAACATGTCTGAGAAAATGAAACACAGTTTTCATTTTTTAATGAAATGAAAATATGGAATGCCGTTGTATCCACCTCATTTACTCTGATAACCCTTAATAAAATCCAGAGCAGTCCACTGCCTTTAGAAGTCAACTAGTTACTCAGTTGGTGAAAAGAGTTGAAGGGAAGATGGGTGGAAAACCTGCTGGAGCCTCTCCAGACTTGCAGAAAGGTAAGAAATAGTCCATGCTAAAAAAGCTAAAACTAGCTAAAATACTAATGATAGCAAATAGGGTACCACAAGCATGCTGGGTTACAGTAATATATTCCATGAATTGTAAAAAATAAAAATAAATAAATAAATCTCATGTAAACCCTAAAATTTGAAAAGGACAGAAACATTCCCTATACCTTCTGATAAAAACAGTGGGTGAATTAAATCCATACCTTTCATGATTCCCGAGATATCAACATTTGTTTGGAGGCATTGTTTAGCAGGTGACTACAAAAATCATGCTACATGCAGTGCGAAAATAGCAATGTCAAAAGCGCAAAGTATTCCCAGGTGTTAAACAGCATAAAAGCTGCTAAACTGCCCAACTTCAAAATGGCCACTGCCTTGTTTCCTCCATGGCAGCTCCAAAACTGGATGATTCACTACAATTAATAAGCAGGACCTGAAACATCCACTGTAAAACATAACGGACATTTTATATTGTAATGCTCAATTCTGCCACAGGATGAAGCGGTTTCTGCAATGGGGAGAAAAATCCATAAAAAGCTGAATATTATAAAAAGTATAAAGGTTATGAATACCAACAGATATAGCCGACATTAGGAGAGCAAGCTGAATAGTATAAAAGTTGAATGGTGAAAATAGCACAAAGTATGGAGAAGAAGAAGCGCGGCGAAATTTACAGAGCAACCAGAAAAGTGGAACTCAATAGTGTGGGCATTCACACTAACTAAAGTATTTCAGGGTAACTGAAAACCTATTCAGTGGCATCATAGGGTTTTAAATTGGCCAATCTGTTGCTTGCTGGCGTCTTAAAATGTGTCCATCCCAGGTGGGGAGATGGAAAACATCTTAATAGCAAAATAAAGTATCTTCAGGTAATCAGGATGCTAAGCTCCATATGGAGAGGGAAACAGAGACATGCACTCGTAAAACAAATCCACAGTGAAATTTCTTTTAGGTTCGGTCTGCAATTCTTCACACGGCAGCCTCGTTTCTGCAAGACCCCAGAAAAGTCTGGGGCTACACCGACGTTTTCACATGGATTTTTAATGAGAGTACAATTCCCTCAAGCAGATCCCTTTGTGTTGATACACAAAGTTAGAAAACGTGCGATCGATCAGGGACTTTGGCTTTTAAGCAATGCATTGGGGTGTGGGGGCGTGCATGTGTGTGTGTGTGTGAGGGGGAGTAAGATTGATTCTTGAGAGGAATCTGTAATAATTAAAACTGTGTTCATGGTGGCTGGATAGGTGAAGTCTGTGTGTTTGTGTGTGTGTGAGCATGTATGTGTGGTGAGAGAGGCTATAGGGCTATAAATCATGTGATACTGGCTGTGGTCCCTGGGGCCGGATAGCCGGTATATATCTCCCACACACAGATTCCCCCTTTAGGTTTGATCTTTGGAGCTTCAAAAGCAACAAGCAGATTAAGATGAATATCAACAGAAATTTGTGGAATACATCAAAACATAAAAACTATATTAAAAAAGGGCGACTTGGATTGGATTGTATCTGTTACAAATTAAAATTCATTTGTTAGTCTATGAGCACACCTCTTATTACCTGAAACATATATTAGCTCCCTTGTTTAGCTATTTTCATTGTGTTCTTTTAAACTCCACACTACCCTCACACTCCTTCCTCCTTTAACGCTGTTATATGGTTAATTCATCATTCATTCCTCCTTTATTCCTCATTCCTTCCTTTTTCATCTCTAATCTGTTCCTACAAGTTTGGCATTTCTTATTGCTGCCCCCTTTGTCCCCCATTCTCCCCCTTTTCCTTTGTTATTCTTTATCTTTATGATTTTCATCACTTATCTATCTCCATTTCAAATTCTCATCCTTACCTTACTGGTCATCTCTCAATCTATTTTCCTCAATTTTTATCACTCATGTCTACCTCCTTAATCCCACATCCTAACCTCATTCGTCCCTTACCCAATCTTCTGTCATTCATCACCCGTCAACCTAGCTTCCCTCATCTTTATCCTTCATATCTACGTCCATCTTTCCACATCCCTTCATCCTACCTCCTCTATTGGTCATCCTTGCCTTTTTGAGGGCAGAAAGGATGAGGGCACCCTTACTGCCCTCATCCCTCTTCTCTACCTCTTTCACCTGTCATTCCTCATCCTAACCCTCATCTCCTTTATCCCTCATCTCAACATCCTCTCTAATTTATATCTCATTTTGTATCCCTACTCTCTCCATCCCTCATCCCCTATACCTCCTCCAGTCATTATCCCAAGCTCTTTTATCCCTCATCCCTACATCAATTATTCCTCATCCCTCATCTCCACCTTCATCAATTGTCATGCTCACAACCTCCATCCTAACCTGCCTCTTTCATTGTCATCCTCCTCCTTCAGTCTTCAACTCTTCCTTCATCCTGTATTCCCCGTTACAACCTCCCTCACTTAAGCCTTTATCCTTACCTCCTTCGTTTCTCATCCTAACCTCCTTTGTCCCTCATCTCTACTTCGTCCAGCACTCATCCCTACCTACTAGATTCCTCATGCATCTATAAAGCCTCATCCTGCAATTTCTTGAGATGAGTTAGCAAAATTCAGTCCTCTTCAGACCATCCAGATTTCCCCTCAATAAATCACTTATCCTTGCATACATGAGATGTGGTTCTCACTTGTGAACTTTAAGATATTTGATGTATATGTTAAACATCTAAGTTGTATTCCTTAACCCAAGACTGAATTTGATTTAATTGGCCATTTTATTATTTTTGGTCATTTTTCTTAAACTTTCTTTACTACTGTGCCTTAAAATTTTGACCAAAATGGCAAAACAAAAAGGGCTGTTAATTACAGATGGGAGTAAGACATTCCCCAGTTAAATCAAAGTTGATTTTCTTTACAACAGAATCACTGTATGTTTCTACTTCTCTGTTTCTAGGGAAACAGAGTGCCAGTTTGGCATCGGCAGGGGGGTTTCCTTGGAAAACAACGTGCATCAGAAGCACAAGATTTCAAAGTGCTCTGTTGTACAGCCATGGTCCTTTTTACATATAAATTGGCCTGTCACAGAGAGAGTGTGATATTTTTTTCCCCCCTCCATAAGTGGCCTCTCCACAACTCCCTCGGCGCATTTTCTTGTCTTATTTTCTGTCGTGTCATTCTGGTGTTTGTGCAGCCACACACGTCAAGCTCGGCTCAAAGCAAGCAGAGCATGAAGGAAGGACTGGCCCACACACACGCACACACGCACACACACGGGCACAGCTGCAGCAGCACTTGTAGACTGCTGTCAGCTCTGTCCTGTCTGACCCATTTTGGATGTTTCTGGAAAAGAAGAAGGGCTTTTCCACACTCACACTGGCAAGGAGATACCCCTAGTGCCTCGTGAACATATTCATTACCCTTGAGTCTTTTCACATTTTCTCATTTTTTGTATGACGAACCGACACTTTTAGTGCAGAGTTGGAAAGAGGAAAGATTTTCACTTACAATATTTGAAGTAAAAATACAAGTGTGCATTTGCTTTCATGTCTCATGAGTCAAAACCTTGTAGAACAAGCTTTTGCTACAATTATTTTTGCGGACCTAAAGAATACATTTTTTGCTTGTTCTTCGTAAAATAATTGTCACTCAATCTGATTTGCATCTGTGCAATTTTGATTTGCCACAAATTCTCTTTCAAATTTAAGTTTGTACTTTTAGAAGGGAATATGCAAACATGCATATGCTTTTATTCCATTACATTGTAGCTCTGGCTGTGTGGGTAGCACGGTTGTTGTGCTGACAGGTAACCCTCCCAGCTCCAAGTCTTTTGTAGTTTCAAAGAGGTATTCTTCCATGAATGGTCTGTATTTATCCCCATCCATCCTATAGTCAGCTCTGAGATGGTTTGGACATGTACAGGGGAGAGACAGTGAATACATCAGTAGAAGGATGCTGAGGATGGCAAGAGACCTAGAGGAAGACCAAAGAGATTTATGGATGGAGTGAAAGAGGACATGAAGGTAGTTGGTGTGAGAGAGGAAGATGCGGAAGATAGAGTTACATGGAGGCGGATGACTTGCTGTGGCGATTCCTAAAGGGAAAAAGCCGAAGGGAAAAGAAGAAGATCCTATAATCAACTCTGACCAGCTTCCCTGCATCTGAAGCAAAGCATCCCCACAGCATGATGCTACCACCGTTCTAGTAGTATTTGCATCCTATGCTAGTAAAGCAATTTAGTCCATGTGGCAAGACTTCAGTTCTTAATTATGCAATACTTAATTTGAGTCAAGCCCACAACAAAATACTTTGAAGTTTGAGGTAATGTGATAAGCTGGGACAAAGCTCAACAAGTATGAATATATATTTCATTCACTGTAAATCATCTGGGAACAGCTACAGCACTGCCACCTGTTTTGTGTTTCCTAACAATATACGTGAGATGTCCTGGATATCGTATTTAAACAAACAGCACCTTTGTGTCCTTTAAAGAAGCCTGATGAACAAACATCCAAGGTGCAGGCAGCCACTCATCTACGAAGGACCTCCAGATCACACAAACTAATCTGATCTTAGGATCTGCGCAGCATGAATTTATGGGTCGTGGATCTAATCTGGTGGGATAATTAGAGCCAGAGTAGTGAGACTATGACCCAATGCTGGATGGGGCAACAGCTCACTTAATGGCTTTGGATATAACAGGATTTACAGCTCGCATTTAATCCTTTGAAAAAAAAAAAAAAAAAGCACAATGAAAACAAACAAAAAAAAAACAGCGACTCTGTTTCGGCTATCAAAAACACAAGGACGATTTGAAATGAAGGCAGATGTGACGCAAAATGTTCCAGCGTATTCCCAGAGTTGCCAGAAGAGGACAAAGATCACATCTGTGTGCTAGAGTGAACAAACAAAGCAAAACATATTCACATTAGAATAACAGACCATCATCTTTCCACCTGGACATTTTTGTAGTGGTAGTAATTTAAAAGCAAAAGCAACTCATCGAGAAGATTTGATGGAATACGTTTAAAGCCAACTGAATGACCTGAAGCCCCCAAAGTATGTCAGATGCAGTCAACGCAGCCCGCAAGAAAAGAAAATCTACAGTGCTGCTGCATTCTCAAGATCAATACTCAGTGCCAAAAGAAATACAGGATACAGGGCTTCTTTTAAGTCACCCTTGCTCCATCATCTTGACACATCTCAGTGGGATTCTGAACCTCACTTCAGTCTATATTCATCCTGCCGAAAGCCAGAAAGGTGCTCTGTTCTCGGCTCAGCTGTCACTGTCAGGCTCTGTGTTTTTTTTTTTGTTTTTTTTTGTTTTCACCTGGGAAACTCTGAGACTCGGCCTCAAAACACATGGGATCGGTAGTGCATGCGGCCATCGTGGTCCGGCAAAACAAAATTAAAAGGTCTATAAGGTCTCTCGGGGTCTGATATTAAATTAGACACACTAAGCAAGTCATTAGTCTCCCTAATCTGTGTGCTTTAGTGATAATGCAACAAAAAAAAAGAGGAAAGATGGGACGGGGAGTGAAAGTGTGGAGAGGGCTTTAAAAGGAAAAACCTCCCATGAGTGTGAATTCTCATGTGGGGATGAAATGAATGATGTATTTTCCCATTTGGCTTTTAATCATAAACAAGAATAAAATTAAAGCAACAGAAAGTGAGTGTTAGCTCTGAGTGGAACTACAGAAAAGGGAACAAAAATACATTCTTTACAGCTTCTCCCTTAAGTCTGTGAATTTTAGAGAGCAGCCTTTTTTTAACTTAAAGGCTCAGTTTATCACAGAAGCTTTAGTGTTCAGAGGCTACTGCATTTTATTGCTTCTTAACTCTTATGTTTTAAAAAAAACAATAATAATAAATCAGGGTGGACCACTACATAAGCTCAAAGTGTCACAATTCAGTTAGCAAATAATTAATGGCTTAAATGTATTGCTAAACAATTAAGATTGAAGGTTAATACATGAATAACTTTTTTTTTTTTAAGTTATTTACCTAAGTGTGGGTAATGATTTCAAATCATTTTTAGGGCTGACTTCCCTTACAGAGGCCTCAAAGTGCTACAGTTTGATAAATAACTATGTCAACATTAAATGCGTTTGTTTTGCAGACAAAAGAAATTCCGGCTCATTTTATTTTTGATCTAATTATTTATTGGTCACATGAAAAAGTATTTCATGGCCCTCTTCAGAACAAGTCTGTGGATTGCTACCATTACATTACTTCAGACTTTAATAAAAGACTTATATTTAATCATCTAATAGTGCTTTTATTAATTCTGGATATGGATATTTATAATAGGTATTTATTTTCCCAATGGCATGTACAAATGAGGACTTATTGGTTTCATATTTCATTGCATTGTGGCACTGTTGGCACAGTCAAGTGACATTCACTTGAACTCATCCACTGACTTTGATGGTTAAGGCTGTGTTGCTTTCAATTCCCCAATGTCAGTTTTACTTTTATTGACGATATGTTTAATTAAATCTTTTGATTACGTATTAATTTGCTACTTTTGGACCCTGATACAGGAACATCTGCCCTACAGACTAGTTGGTCCATCGTACATATAGAGCGACTCGTATTAATTTATTGGCCAAACATAACACCGCCCTCTGTCCATATCTGTGACCTCTGCTACCTTCTGTACAGTACTCCAAATATCAACAAATATCAAATGATGCTGCACAGGCCAAGTCAAGAGCAACAGCATGCAGAAACACACAGACAGACCCCATGGCACAGCAGCTTGAAGGATAACTGATTATAAACCTCCAGTTACAATGAACTCTGACCTGTGTCCAGATGTGTCCTCTGTGGTTATTATATGGATCCTGTTTTATCAAAGCGCATTTAATCCATTTAATCAGTTGGGTCTAGAAAAGGAGACATTTCATCCTGATGTTCAGATGTGAAAGCAGGCAGCATGAGAGGGACTCACCGATCAAAATGGCTCTTCTTCTGTGGGAGAAGATGAAAGACTAAATGCTGCTTCTAAGCTTCCTTAAACTAGGCTGTAGCCTGGATGGTTCTGCTTTAAGTAGCTTGCAAATTAGCTGGAGTTTAGGTGGATTTGAAGCAACAGGTTCAAGATACCGACCCTTTCTCATGATTTCTTTTTCTTTTTTTTTTAAGAAACCTACAAAACCCGACAATCATCCCAAAGCAACCAAGCATCACCTCTGAATTATACTCACTGTTGGCTCCATTTTCTGCGTTGAAATAATTATTGACAGTGCTCTTTAATAATCCCAGGCTGGTACATTACAGCTAAAACATTCCTGACATTTTCATAATTGGAGAAATGGAACAAATTTCAGCCTGAGAGAGAGGCCGTTGGTCCCCGAATTGGAGAAAACGTGTCTGTCTGAGAGTCATGACTCTGATTCTGCTCAAGATACCGAACCTTCTGTACCGGCATGGAAATTAGTTTTGTACAATAATATGTTGGTCTGCAGAGCTACAAGACAATTTACCAAGTTTTCTGTATGTATGTTCCATAACATACAAAGACATTTTATAGCTCTGCAGCTGTGAGAGCTTGGAAAAGCTAAGTCATATAGGAGAATGGACATAAATCAGATGTATGTTTTACTTTTATTTTTTTTATCCAGCTGCTGACATTTAGAAAAAAATATTTCTGCTAACATCTGAGACACAAAACATAAAATTTCACCATTTTGTTGTTTCTTTAGAGGTAGTAATGATTCACAAGTCGAATGCATGAACATGTTTATGTGAAGATGCACCGACCAGGTCTTTACTGGCCGATACGATTTCTTTTGAAGTTTGGTCTACCAATTCCAGATTTTAAATCCTTTATCTATAAGGTTTATGGCACAAAAAAGGGAAGAAAATGTGTTTTTGGTTAGTCTTGAATCCAATAGAGAATGAAAGTATTATAGAATGCATTCATGCATTAATGCTCCTATATGATTTTACTAAACTGCTTTAATGTCCATGCCATCAGTTGATGCATTTAATAAATAGGGATTTTTAGTAATAGCCATGCTGTTCAGAACTGCTCAAGAAAAAAACTGATCAATATCAGTTGTTGCCCAATTGAAAGATCCATCTTTTTATGATGATTTGGAGTGTGGATCAAATCACATATTTATACTGACTACGACAATATAAAATAAATAGATGTGCAAATCATGTTTTTCCTGGCCAATCTAGATTTCTAACTTTCTTTCAGGTTTTCCTGCTGGTTTTGATTTTCACGAATTCACGATGTTTTATGCTGTATGAACTGTAACATACGGGTAAAAGTAGCGATTTCAAATTCAACAGAGAAAGTTGAATGTTAGCCTATCTACTGTTAGCAGAGGCTACTGCATTTTATTGCTTCTTAACTCTTATGTTTAAAAATAATAATAATAAATCAGGGTGAACCACTACATAAGCTCAAAGCGTCACAATTCAGTTAGCAAATAATTAATGGCTTAAATGTATTACTAAACAATTATGGTTAATACATGAATAACTTTTTTTAAAAGTTTTTTACCTAAGTGTGGTTAATGATTTCAAATCATTTTTAGGGCTGACTTCCCTTATAGTGGCCTCAAAGTGCTACAGTTTGACAAATAACTATGTCAACATTAAATACGTTTGACACATAAGTAGATAGGCTACTGTGTATGCCTATCTACTGTTAGCAGATAGGCTAATAGCAAGTATTAGCCTATCTGGTTAAACTTCATTTTATGTTCATTAAAGAAACAAAAGTTCAATAAAGTAAATGCTAATGGTTGTTGTGCTTATAGACTAGAAAGAAAATTGATTACTTTTAATTTTGGTCCATTTTATGATTTAATCAAAACAGGAGACATATAAAAGAAAAAGGAACATCGACAATGCTCTGTGATATAGAAAGTTGGTGGAAAACATGTCAAATGAGCATTTCAATTTGTTTAACTAATAGGAAATAGAACAACAGCAGCAACAAAGTTTTCACTCTTTAACCTGCTGATCACAGACCAGATTTGATATTTAGATATCCGGCCAATTTTTCCAAAGCTAAATCTGTATGATCATATTTACACACACTGCAAAAAGCTGATATGTAGAGATGCACCAATCAGGCTTTTGCCAGCTCCTACATATTAGCTCTGTCCATAGAGGCCTGGCTGGCAGACTCAATATTTTCAAGACTGCATAACACTTAAAAACAGATAAGGAAAATTATTTTTAATGCAACAGGAAATTACAGGATCACAAGATTGTCTCCACCTATGTAACAAGGAGACAATCCTGATAAGTTTAACTAATCAGGATTTTATAATTAATATTATTAATATTACTAGACTCAAGCTGTGCAACAAAGTACATGGGCTCATGTTTAGAAAATGGTGAAACTTGTTAGTTTTGAATAAGTAGAGAAAAAAATCCTTATCCATTCCTCTAATCACTGATCAGAGTGCAAAGAGGGAAAATTGGCTGATTGTGATTGACCCATTGGTGCAGCTCCATAAAACTGGGAGCTCTTACTTGTATTCCAGTCTTAAGAGTCAAAGGAATAATCATAATTTTGGGAATTTGACCAGCAACTCTATTTTTTTCCCTAATAGAGGTAGTGGTTTTAAATTCAACATAAAAAAACGAGTTCTTAGTTTAGATTTAATAAATACGTTTTACAATATCTGACTTGTCAATGTTTTTCCTTCCAATCGCCGTTCTGAGATAACAATTAAGGGGCAACTCGCTGACTTCGATCTCTGATTAGTGCATCTTTACTTATCTTATGTGTCAGCAACAAAATACTTCGGCACACTGAAGTTCCCAGACCTTGTCTCCGTAGCCTTCGCTTCCTGAGCCCGAAGATGCGCACTTTGGAGAAGATGTCGACCAGGTTCCCATTGCAGAGCCCCTTGTTCTTGTTGGGGCTCTTCCTCCGTCGGTTTGTGGAGGGTCGGTCCAAGTGCTGCTCCCGCGCTTGCCTCTTCTGTCTGATCAGCCCACTCGCGATGGCAGCGGCCATGGCTCGGAAATGTCACAACTGCTCGGGTCCAGTCTGCGCTCGGAGAACAGCCGCCTCTCGGAGCTCGCAACCCGGGTCACAGTCCCATACCGGCGGGGCTAGGTATTTCTGACTGCTGGTTTTCCTCTCCTTTGTCCAACCCCCCTACATGATACTGGTGATACTAAACCAGATTCCCATTATCATTCGAAATATGCTGGAGCACGATGGGGGAAAAAAAATATATAAAAAAAACGCACATCTTCATAAGTAATCCCGCTCATCAGAGACAATGCTCTTGATAAGAAGCCCAACTCATGCGCACGGAATCCGCGGGAGAACATTCATACCTGTAGCCTGCGTCTGGTCTCAATCAGTCAATTGTCCTTAGAAATGTTTAACGGCGGGTGCGCTGCGTCCTAGCTGGGAGAAGAAAAGAAAAAAAAAATCTCCCACTCTTTTCTCCCTTATTTTTAAGCTTCTGCTTTATCCTCCTTGTTCTTCTGCCATGGGAAAAGCGGCGTTGCTCGGCCAGCAGCAGCGGGGACGCCCGTGCATGTGCGCCGCCGGGCAACTCAGCCAAACGCAGGCGCCTCCTACGAAGATCAGCACCCGGCTGAGAGCTGAGGAGCCGAGGCGAGACGCGAAGTTTGCAAGAAGGTTATCCGCCACAGCTTCCACCCCCCCGAAGAGACGTGCACGTTAAAATCACACACACACACACGCATGCACCCACGCGCACACACGAGGAGAGGAATGCGCAACAGTAAAGGAGCTTCGCAATTATTTGACAATCCTTCCGGTTAATGTTGCGTAAAATGCGCCGCACATCTCAAACCGGTAACACAACAACAGTCAGTTGGACCGAACAGGAGGAAAGAGAGTTGATCCGAGTACCGTGCAAGATGACGTCTGCGTAGAATGTAGATATAAAAATGTAAACTCCCTGACGATCGGCGCATTATATGACCCGTGACATATAATGAGAGAGAGGAGACGAGCGTGCGTCGATCGGCGCACAATGGGAACCGGGGAGGAGGGAGAGATGGCACTGACAAAACAACTCGATTTATTTTCCCACGCTCAATGGGAGAAGAAGAAAAAAAGAGGATAGGAAGTGATAATCAGTGGTATTAGCCTGTACGCCCCCAGATCAACAAAAATTCCCCCCTCATCAACAAGTCCTAACCACCGGCTGAGGGTGACGGATGCCCCCGCCCCGACATTCCCTCCTCTTCTCGACCTCCAAGCCCCCTGCTTGAGGGAGCCGATTTGACACACTGAGAGGAGGGGACATGTATATTCTCTCTCCTCTTTGCTGCAACATCAGAGATCATTGTTTTACTAATGAATTCGCCTTAATTATTTTTTTATTCTTCTGCTTTTTTGTTGTTGTTGTTGTTGTTGTATTTTTATGATTTACTGTGAACAAACGTAGAGTGACATAACTTTGTTTTTACAAAAGCAGAACCACAGGATGCTGTCCAGAGTGTGCGGGCTCCGCTGACCGTGCGTGGCTTCAGCACCACGGACAGCGCGAGTCGTTTCATGTCCACGCTGAGAAGGACGGAGACGTTTCCTCCAGACAACTCTCACTTTAAAAAAAAGAGGTCAGCTGCAGCCCGTGCGAAACCTTCCCATATCTTAGTGTGCATTCTGATTCACAATAATAATAATAATCATTATTATAATAACAAGAGAAAATACATGAGAGGGGGAAAGAAAACAGTAAAAAAAAAAACGTTAAAAGGGAGTGAAATTTAAGCCTCACTCTCAGGCAAAAAGAAATTAAAACTCAAGAGAGCCATCTGCTGTTTGTGGCTGTAATTAAACACGCGGGTTGTGTTGCGCTGCATCTCGCAAATGTGTGCGTTTATTCCAAAGAATGTGTTGTTTATTCTCAGCACGTCATGCTCACCTGTTGATAGCCTGCTGCACTGAGGATTGAATAATTAATAATAATAAAAGAAAAATGCACCAAAGGTCCAATCACACACATAAACAAGCGACTGAGAACAGTTTTATCTGCAGACAGCAAATGTTTTAAGAATAAATTATGTCTATTATCTCATTTATAAACATGTCTGGTGTTATAGACATTATAGTACTTGTTGTACTATAATGAGGTTGCATTTCGGCTCTACTGATTTTTTTATTTTATTTTATTTTTTTTTTTTTTTGAACAGACAGTGGATGCTACAGAAGTTTATGACCGGTAGCTTCCTGTTCCGCCCTGTGAGGGATGCAGTAAACGCTCCAGCCAGCAGCGGACACTGTCAGCTCAACAATGGTCTCTCAGCAGCATTTGAATTAGCGTCGACACTATGACAGATCAGGCACGGATGAGCCAGCTGTGTTTCTCCCGTTCATGTAATACATCATTCTCTACTCCGGAGCTGTTGGGACGTGAGACTCAACTGTAAATGTATAGAGAAACTGGTCAAGAAAAGTTCCTGAAAGGAGAAAAATAGTAAATGATTAGGTTTTCTAAATGTTTTGTTTTCTTTATATAAAAAACAAGGATTAAATTCAGTTCTTTTTATTCATGACGCACTTCGCTTAGGGTGTCCTGATTGGTTGTGTGATAGACCTACACAATGCAACCCATAAATGCAAAGTGGACTGATTTTTTTTCACTATTTTTGTTGTTTTTCTAACAAATGAAAGGTTTGCAAAGTTTTCTTTTATGCATTTGCTTTTAGCCTCTTTTATTCTGATTCCTCAAAATAAGATTCACTGTAAATTAGGGATAATGTGACAACATACCCGTTTAAGCAATCATCTGTAACTGAGAGCAGCGTGGCACAGAAGCAAACCGACCAAGACGTAGATGTCAGCTTAAACTGGCAGCAAAGGCATTAATCAGAAAATAAGCTACAAGTCTTAAAAACTTCTAATGCTGCCTTTGGAGGAGCTGTAGAGAAACTATTGGTCGGCCATTCACACATCTGAAAAGATAAAGGCGATTGCTAAAAGGAATGTGCTGCTTCATCAGATTAGATCAAAACTGAACATATCACCTCACAGGGTAAGATGGTGGTGGCAGCATCTTGCTGTAAAGAATCTGCCTAGATCCTATTAGCAGGAAAATGGCTGCTGGAGAGAGCTATTACAGAACAAGATCTGGAAATAAATTTGTCAGAGGCTGCCAAACACTTGAGTGACGTTTTAACTTTCAACCGGACAATAATTCTGAACATACGGGATCGTTGTCCTGTGCATGCAGCCAGAGCTACAATGGTCGAAGAATGTCAGTATGCTAGAATAACACAATGAAAGAATCTGTGGAAAGACATTAATGTGGTTGTATACAGATTGTCTCCATCAATTATGACAGAGTTTGAGCCATGCTTGTAAAGAATTAGCACAAAAATGTATGTTTCTTGATGTGCAAAGCTGGTAGAGAAATAACTCAAACACTATAATAAAGAAAAAAAAACAATATATACTTTCTTATTCTTCACAATAATGTGGTTCTTGGTGTTTGTCTATCATATACAATTAAAATAAAAAACACTATTTCAGGGATATCAATACTTTTGCAAGATACTGTATAGAGTCAGTTCAACAGGAATTGCATTTAAAAAGCTTTGTGAGACACAGTTCTAAATCATAGGCAAGTCAAATTTGGTTCATTTTCAGTTTACACCAGTTCATTGGTTAGTCAGATTTAGGTCAAATGAAATACAGTTCATGCACAAATTACCATATATTAGAGTTAAGTTTAGCGAAACATATATCCGCTTTGTAAAAGTTGCCTGAGGAAGCCTCTTGTACGGACTGTTAGTCTTTGCAAAAACTCCCCACACTTCCTAACTTATAATTACCTTGAAAACGTGTTAAATAACAAATCACGCTGGTATTTTTGCTTTAGAAGGTCAATTGTTCAAGCAAAGTAATTTCTACATATCCACGAACAAATATTGACAACCTTAAAAATACTATGTTGGTCCTCATAAATATTTATTCACCTGCTAATAAATACAAGCAACAACAAAAACGATAGCATTTATTTGCTTGGATAAACTTTCCTGTTAAATTCGGAAAAACGTGTACATCCCAAAATGTCCTCCATAAGCCAATCACAGCTTATTGATTGCAGGTGTTTAGAACATGTCTTGAACACCTTTCACAAAGCCGGTGACGAAAGCCAAAAGATGTGCACATACCTACATTTTTTCTCCTCTTGTACGTGAATGTATGCGATTCCATGGCAATCCCATTCCATTTCTAAGTCGAGCTCTTGCCATAGGAAGCTTAAATGCCCCATTTATACTCCCCTCGTTTAAAAGATCTAATACGGTTAGTTTGACCAGACAGCCTGTCCCGAGCTGTTCACATCCACTTGTTCACAGATGCCTTAAGCACTTCATTCATTCCCTAAGTTATCGCAAGAAGAAAGACATTAAGACGAACACATTTCGACACTTTGTCTAAGCCCACAATCTTGCATTTCCTGAAATGAGATCTGACGAAACGTTGCCACAGGCTCGAATTTGCAAGACGTGAACGGCACTGCAAGGAAAGAACAAGGTATTTATGTTTTTTTTCCCTTTTCTTTTTATCATCCACGAAAGGGTTTTGCAGAGATAATCAGCAAACACTGCATGAATCATACCTCACCTGAATGGAAAACATTGCAATCTCATTTGCACTCATTTAGCAGAAAACACAAGCCACGATGAACGCAGTCGCAGCCTCATCGGGTCAGGACATTTAAATCCAATCTCCTCTAAGGGAAATTAAATTATCTCTGTTAGATGTCCTGCTGTTGGGGCAGAGCAAATGTCACACCGCAGAAACTAGGGGTAAACAACCCATTTGATTACTGCTGCTACCTTTTCCTTCAGGGCCATGTTTTCTATTTTATTGTTTGTTTTTTTTAAATTATTTTTATCGCCCATCCTGATGAGGAAAAACAGGCTGGGGCACTCAGTACTTCCTTATCCCAGTGAAATGAAAGGAGATTAATAGACCTTTGCATTATCAAAGATTCAAAATTAATTTAATTACAGACGCACAATACATTTGTTATCTTGACGATGCACAGTTTTCCTTTCTTGTCTTTTTGTCGTCTTTATGCACGTTTGTTTTTTTGTTTTTTTTAAATAAATAGATTGTCATGAATACATTTTCAGAAGACATAAAAGCCTAAAGAGCCCCTCATGGACTCTAAGTACCCTCCAGTGCTTGTCTTTCTGTCTCATTTGTTTTAATGAGTGTAATAGTCCAAGCTAACCAGACAGCACATATAAATGGCTGCCTATAAGGAAATGAATATAAAGGAGCAGGGAGACTGCAACCCAGAGAAAGTTGAAAAAGTTCACAGGTTTATAATTTTGGCGCCAACCATAGCAGAAAGCTGCTAGTGAAACATTAACATTACTTTTAAAGGTAGATATTTACATATATTTCACTTTAAATCTGTCATTTCACTATATATTAGCCATAAAAAGAACAACTAGTCGATTCTTATATGAAGACGTACTTATGTAATGCCTGTGTTGCTTTCAACAATCACAGCATACACGACCCAATGTATTAATGCACTTGGCTGCTCCTTAAGGACTTGTCATACAAAATGCTGATTTAAAAACCTCAAATTGTAAATCACACTGATTAAGAATGAACCTATTTAAAATTTACTCCAATGTTTCTCACTATCAAAATGAAAGAATTTGATATGAAGTTATGAGTTAAATTTGGATTAAAATAAGTCTTAAAGGGGCAGTATTATGTATTTTCCAGTCACATAATGTCACTTTATAGCACAATCAAGTAACTGTGTTACCTTCAGTTGTTGTAAAAATGCTATAGGCTATATATCAAATATGATTTAAAAGAAATTTGACTTTGTAATTTTGCACCTTGAAATTGGGGCTTTGTCTCCTTAAAAACTCCTGCTCTTTCTGAATCTTTGTCTTCACAAAGTCAACAGCACTCCTCTATTAACCCTTTAACAACATTTTTACCAGCATTTCTTTGAGAAGTAGCTTGTATAATTAACAGGAAAAACTCCACCTGGTGTTTGCTAATTGCTGCTGGCTAGTCTTTAGGAGTTGAGTGGGGGAGTCGCCAAGGAGGGGAGCTCTGTAATGGGGACGCTCAGAAGCTTGGAAACAGCAGCTCTGAGGAGGAGCATCACCCCTCGAAGGCGGAGCTCGGTACATCCAAGTGTTTTGCACAGTTGAATGGTTGCCACGGGAGATTAAAGGATTTCTCCGACATGCATGAAAGAATCAAAGCAACACTCCAGGTATGCTTTTGATGAGGGAATAACATTATAACATGATGCAAAGCTAAAAAGAGTGAACTTTACATAGTACTGCCCCTTTAGAAGAACTATCAAATGTATCAAGGAATGAATATGATGTTTAGTCTTTATGCAATTAATAGTTTGTACTATGGAGACAAAGTCCCCCCACCACCACTGCTGCTTTCCAGACTGACTTTAATAGGTTTTATATCTGCTGCGATGTTGCTTTTTATTTTCTCTGCATGGCCAGACTTTGTAACATACCATCTCTATTTTTCAGGTGACGGCAAGATTTAACTTTTTTTTTTTTTTTGCTTGTAAATTTTCAAACTACAACCCAACTGCAATTACTTTCCTTGCAAGAGTCCAGTAACAGAGACGTACGACTCCATGAGCTTCGGGAGTGATAAACAAGAGTAGTATGCCGTATGAATATCCTAGCCGTTCAGAAAACACTCCCAAATTATGTCAGCAACAACTCATTTTTCATGGTTGCTCGCATATCTTTTAAAGAGCATTTTATCATGTAATGCAGAGTCATAAATACATTCTGAAGTATGTGGCAGACCAACAACAAGTTATCCTGAGTACATTGCAAGAGAGTAGCTCGTTTAAAAGATGTCTCTGTTGTCAATGCAACGGAGCATTGGCCTTCCTTAGGCTGAAAGATTAGAGCGGTGCCGAGGTGTGGAGCTCTCCCACAGAGACTTTAATGAAACACTGTGGTGTCAAACTGTTAGCTCCACTTATAGCCTACACCCAAAACTGCAAAACAAAACTGCACTCAACTCTGCTCCTGCTTAAGCAAGTGTAAATGAAAACAGTCTAAAAAGCTGTAAATTAAACTAATTTTTAAGGTCTTTTGGCAACTTTAGGGGTGATGTGAAAAGGTGGTAAAAAAAAAATAGTGTAAGTGTCTGCGACTTGAGAAAAACTGCTCCAAGCAAACAGAAAAGGAAGAAATGGGATCTAGAGATGGTGGCTAAAACAAGGTCCTGAATGGATAATAAATAAATAAAAGCATAAGGGAAAAGACTGTCTCAACATCCTGGTCGCACACATGCTCTGTGATCCCCACTCTACCCTTTTCACACATCCTTCTCTGGCGTTTGATCCTATTTTAAGTTTGCAGCAGTGATGGAATGTGCCTTGTCAGCAGCACTGCAGAGTGAGGTTCCTTGGAGAAGCCCTGAATACTGTGGGAGAATATCAATTAGTCCAAGCCCCTTTGGCAAGGCCTCCCTCTGAAGCTGAAAGCTGACACAAAGTGTGGGTGGGGGTGTGTGTGTGTGTGGGGGGGGGGTGTATTTCGTTTGACTCTGAGCATGTTAATGACTCAATGGAAGTGCAGGTATGCAAAAACAAGGTACATCCTGACTTCAGCATAAAGTCTATAGGTGTTAAGATGAATAATTCACAGACGCAGGTGATGGAGATACATTTAAGTTCTGAAGGAATTCTAAAAGAATCCTAATGAGAGGGAATTTGGCTTACATGTGTTTCGGTTAAAGCTATGAAACCCAAAACCCATAGAAAGTCAATTCAGTAAATACATTACTTGAAGAATTATAAACTCAGGACAGTGAAGCTGGTTTTATTACTGAAAAGACCAAAGCTGTGTGACTGATTCTCCAGAGTGGTCAGAGTTTGTTCTGTGCAAGTCAGTTTCAGGTCACGCAGCGTTGCACAGACACCGCCTGAAGGGAGCACAGGTTTAAGAATAACCAAAGGCTAACAAGAGGCCAGAGGATAGATCTGAGAGAATAGCTTACTGCTCTTGTTATATATCTAGTCGAACTAAAACATTGTCACCACAGGCAACTGGAATTACTGATCATTGTGGACAGCTTGACCATTTAGTTTAACCACATGAAACTCTCCATACACTGGATACATACATAACCTTTTTTTTCTCCCTCTCTCTCTCACTGTATGATATCAAATCAGATTTAATGTTTCCAGTTTGGGTCCCTTTCTCGTGATACAAAGTTGACATTTAAATAATTTTTTTTTTTTTTTTTTTTTTTTCCGGTTTGGCAAATTAGAAAATAGATCTATCTGCTGGAGCTTGAAATGAAATGGTGCATGTCTGGACTTCTTTATGCTGAACTGATCTTCCCATGGATAATCTGCCTGTTTGGTACACGTGCAATTTTATGAGCACAAGAACCTCACTAAAATGCATATTTGTTGATTTTGCACAACTGTTCTACTTTTTATTAGATAAACAAGAGTTACTACTTTAATTACCCAGTAAAAGAAGCTACAGTGCCAAAAAAGAATGCATGTCTACGAATGATAAGAACACACTTTAAAGCAAGACAAAGTACCTCTTATCCTCTTATTAATGACTCAAAACAACTGCATGAAAGGCTTTCCTCCTGCCAAGTAGTTAAAGCTTTATTTTTTTTTATAGCTCTCGTTTAAATCTTTCCTTCCCAGAGGTCTATTAAGGTGTCTTCATATGATATGCACCATATATCAGCAGTAAGGAACAGTGGTAAGTGGACCTGATTAAGAACACCAATGAAGTTCTCCCAAAGAGACTAATGGCATCTATAATGATTTAAAATTACAGTAGTAATCATCATTATTCAGGGCTGCACTGTGACCCTTCCTCCCCAACTATGAAAGGAAAGTATGACATACACAGATGACACCCTGTCACCGCAGAAGAAATGTGCATGTGCACCAGCGATGGTGAGATAATGACAGTGACAGGGAGACACGGAGAGCAGTGATTATTCTGGAGAGATGAGGTTAGCACTCTGGTATGATAGCAGTGATTAACCAGCAGACATTACAACACCCATTAACGCCGTCATGGATCAAATGTCACCACAGCACCGAATGTGTCAAATACTTCAGACATGAAGAGGCTTACTGACTGATATCAGAGGAAGTCTTGCATACAGGTTATCCATGATGACAGCCCACATACACAATTGCGCAAATGTTCACAAATTTACATACAAGACTGATTTTGTTCTGTATTTTTCCACTTCTTTTTACATTTTACAATATGTATATTTTAAATATCCATCCTCTTCTTACAACCGCCGATTCATATCGTGTCACAGTTTGGGGCTGGTACCCATCTCCAGTGATCATCAAGGAAGATGTCAAAAAGCAAGACAGAGACACACAACCACGCACACTTATGAAATAAATTGAGAGAGAACATTTAACCCAACTGTTGTGTTTTTGGACAGAGGGAGGAACCCAGAGTACCTGGAGGAAACCCACACACAAACAGGGAGAACTTGAAAATTAGGATTTAAACCCAGGTGTTCTTGTCAAAGGGCCACAACTACTGTGCACTACTGTGCAACCCATATGTATAACAGTTCTTACCTAAAAAATTTCTGAAGAAATTTAAACAGGGCCTGCCAAGGTGTCCCTGTCAGTTCCTTTTGTCAAATCGGATTTTTTTCCCGTGGTTGTTCACACTTCCAAATAAATGCGACCTGTATGTGTTCTGCAGTGTGAACGGGCAAACGACCTGAAAGTGTCCCGTATGCGCAGTAGAGGGCTGCAGTGTGAACGCAAACCTGCAGCTGGTAAATTCTGCAAAGTAAAGATCAGATGTTTACTTTGTGGCACTTGGTTACCAGAAGACGTGCTCATCTCTTAGCAACAGATTAACAGCAAATATTGTTACTGTTAAAAAAAACCCATAAGATTTCTTCTGCTCTTCTAAAATACTACTGATACTACTTAACAAGAATTGTGCAGTTGGTGAATTTGGAAGAAAAGTGAAAATGTTTTTTTTTTTGTTTGTTTTTTTTTGTCATTGGTTCTAAATATGTTATAAAACAGACATTCAACACAAAAGCAAAAATCAGACGTTTACTTCGTGGCACATGGTTACCAGAAAACACCCTCATCTCTTAAAAATTAATTAGTGTCTTTGGTTGTTGTTTTTTGTACTACTTGTTGTCATTTAAACTATTTAGTTTTTATTGATATTTCCTAATACAATAGCTTTTAATTTTGTGTTTGGTTTATTGTAATAATTTATTACTATATGATATGTAAGTATGGCAGTTGCATTCATTTTTTAATGTCTTTGTTCAATCATTTTTTTTGTAACATGAATAAAATGTATTTTGTAAAACTATTCTATCCATGGTTATATTGATTTTGGGGAATCTAAATAAAAATGCAAACCACACTTTTCAGATTTCAATCTGGAGAGACTCACACAGAGAGAGAATAGCAGTTAGAGAGTTTTAATGATACAGGTTCTTTGGCGCTCGGGCCCGGCAGAAAACTGTGAGCTGAGGATCTCCGCGAGCAGGAGTTCGGCTTGGTGAGCTCGGGACAGTCTTCCCCCCGGGACCGAAACCAGATGGCGGAGCCAGCGCGCTGGGATCCGGAGGACATCCGTCGGGATGGAGGTGGAGATGGGGAGGAGGTGGGTCGCAGTGGGCTGACAAGCAGGTCAACCCCAAGTAGCTTGACCTTTTAAAGGCGTCCTTGGATGGTGATTGGATTGAACCGGAGCGGCTCTCCGGATCTGGTTGGCTGAGGTCAGGGATGGTGATGAGTGATGAGAATAACCTGGGTTTGGTCTCCCAGCTTGAATTTACGCCTAGGCTTCATTTCACTTAGTATCTGAACACTGTTTCCTTTTCTTTTCACTACACAACCACAGGCTCCTTTTATGATGGGATCGCAAATAAATGTGTGGTTTTAATGTAAATAAAATATGGTAAGGTTTAAAAGGTATCAATATTGTTACGACGCACTGATTATACATTTGTGTGTCAAATTGTATATTGAGGCTTTTGGAGAATGTCTTCGGCTTCACATTTGAATCCAGTATTGAGTTGAAGAGACTAAATAAATATGCGTGCCACACTTTTCAGTTTTCTCTTTGTTTTATCTCTGAAAGATGTCTAACGCTGAAGGTTGGGGTGGCAACATGGTAATATGTAAAAATGTCCAAAAGTCCATATAGATTGATATTGACAAGTAAAACATGTTGTGCATTTACTTATTTTTTTGTTTTTAATCGCCTAAATGTTTACTGTTTGAACAAAGAAGACTTCATATTTTACTACAAATTCTATTCTGTGTCCTCATTTTTATTCTGGCTGTCAGTCATTTGAACAACTTTGTTTCAAAAATGTATTTCACTTCTGTAGATGTGTAATCAAAAAACAAGCCTAAATCTCTAAAAATAAAAAAATATTTCCCAACAAACCAAAACATCCAAAAGAATTTTATGAACTCTTAATTTCAGACTGAGTTTGCTGTTCTCACACTCGAAGAGCACTAAAGATGTAATATTCAGTATTACATCTTTACATATTACATGTAAAGATGTAATATTTTGCTGCTTTGCTACAGGTTTGAAAACACGCAGTCCTTTATCTTGACTGCTTTGCATACAATGTGCAGGAAAAAAACATATTCTGCCCAGTTGATGCTGACTTAAATGTCATGAGTTGAATTCCTAAAGTGTTTTACTAGTTTTTAGCCACTAGAGAGCAGCACAGAGCTCAGCAGGAGATTGCTGCATGATCAGATTGTAGATCAAGGAGAACTGAAAGAATATATGACTCAGCTCTAAAGACTGTTGTTTTATTTATTTTTTAACCACAAAAGAAGAAGCTTAGTGAGTGTTTCTTTCAAACAAAATAGAAAACACCTGCCCATTACCTGGGAACCTTATCACTTTAACTTCAAATGCAGAATTTAAAAATTGAAAAAGAGTCCGGTGGTGCTTTCTCTGCTTTCTTTAAAGCTGAACCATTAAGTCCAGATTTTAAACTTTTACTAGGTGTACACAAGCATCTTTCTATACACTAAGGTGAACTGAAACTGGTCTTTCAAAATAAAATGCCTGAATTAAAAGATGCCCTCAAGTGGCCAAAGTGAGCCACACTGCAAAAGCTCCCTTTGAACATGGAAGTGTGACACTGATAACAGTCTCTAATCTTTAAGATCTGCTGCCTTTGATTCCTAAAAAACCCCCAACCCTTTAAAAACTGAGTGAAAAGTTGTAGTCTAACAACAGGAAGCACAACCGTGTTTGCGCCATAATACATTCAAAACTTGAAATGTTATGCAACATATGTTTTCCATCAAACCTTTCTACAACTTTACAGAACAGTTGAGTTTATGATGAAATTCAGATGTGTCTGAATACTTTAGCAAAGCACATAAAGTTGTCACCTGTGGAAAACGTGTCACCTCTACATGTAAAAATAGCAATAATAATAATTTATGCCAAATACAGGCAGGAGACAAGACGGATAAGAGCAGAACAAATACAAGTGTGAACAAAATGGAGAAAAATAATATTAAAGATCCGTTAGTTTTCATCTCTGTATCTCGGGTAAAACGTTCAAAGTTGGCTGTAAGTCGTATAGACATAGACAAATTGACTTTTAGAGAAACTTTTACTATTTTCTGCCTAAACAGAAACAGAGGAGTTTTCATGAGGCAATAAAAGTAAAATGAACATGTCTGAAATCATGTTAAGGTGATCCAACACAAAAAGAAAAGTCCTCAGGAGAATTAGAAAGAGAAAGAGCAACAGCAGAATCATCAACATCATTTTAGCTACATTCCAAACGAGTCAGGGTATCATACTACATATGCAAATCAAGATTATTAGGATAGCAATCTTTATTGTGCAGAAATGGAGGGATACTTACCTTTAGGCTGTTTGTACTCAATGTAAAAATAAAATCTAGGAATATACATAGGAAGAAAAAAAAATACTTAAAACAAAGTGTTAGTCTAAATGTCGGTGGTTCCGGCCTAATGAGAAATGACACGTTTGTAATTACAGTGGAGTATAATTAACTGGTGTGTAAGCGAGAGGCCGACTTTAATGACCGGGCACGGAATCAGGGAGGAGCATTTTAAATCACGCAACAATGTAAATAGAAGTTACTTCTTAACAGGAAGGAAAGAAGTTAAAGTATTCTTATTTTCTTTCTAGTAGACATGATCTGTCAGGACGCCGCTTGACGCGAGGCCTGTACCGTGTCCACCGAAAGTTGGCTCCCACAGTCGTGTGCAGCTGAAGCTCACGCGCCTCCTCCATCACGCCTACTTACAGAGGCGGTGGAGGAGGACACAGAGGAGGGACATGTTTTTATCCGTAGCTTCAGGGCATTGATGATTGAGATTTTGGCAGGGAGCAGAGCTGCAGATGATGCAGTTTGTGTCTTTTGCAGATTGACAATTCTCTGACCTCCTGTTGCTGCTGCTGCCACACATTATGTGAGCATGCGAGCCTGCAAAAACGTTAATAAAATAAGTAGCATATATTGCCTTGAAAAGAACAACATAATGACAAAATCTGAAATCTTAGCCTCAAAACTACTTTGATTTTACTAAAAGATTGGTCACTGCCTTCTTTTTGTTGACGCCTGAAGGTAACGCGGTGCAAAAAGGTTCCTCCGACAGTATTCGCTAGAAAACTTCAGAGTCCTGACTTTTTAATTACTGCTGGCCATTTTTATACATGTAACGCTTTTATTCTGCATTTTAGCATTAATCCCAAATGTAGGTCAAGGAGTTCACAAGATGGTTTAGGGAATTGGTAAATCAGAGTAAAACCAGAGGCAGTTAAGATTTAGTTTTTAACACTGAATACCAAGAATTAAAACAAGGACAAGAAACTCAATGGGAAAACTGATCACATTGTGAACCAGAAAGTTGTGGGTTCAAATCCAGCTTCCTTCCCTGTCACCTGCCAATGTACCCTTGGGCATGGCACCATACCTCCATTTGCCTGTTGATCAGTGTGTGGATATGAGAGCAAGTGACTCATTGGCTCATTGAGTGAATATTCTGACTAGAAATCCACTCAATGAGCCAATTGAGTGGATTTTCTCAATTGGATGAATTCAGTTTTATTCATCTTTTCTAAAGAATAAAGTTTTTAGATTATTATTATTATTATTATTATTATACATTTTAAATAATGTACAAATTCAAAAAGAAACCACAAAGTATTGAAACCATTTTTTATGTTTATTTTTTACATTATAGGTTTTTTATGCCTTGCCCATCTCTTCAGGTATTTGGTTTGAAAAGGGATCCTCAACGTCTTTAGAAATTTATATTTTAGCTCATAGTAGTTGCATAAAAAGAACCCAATTAAAATAACATAAGAAATATTATGCTTACGCTTAAATTGATTCCTCTAACTTTTATGAATAAATATAAATATTTGCTTTTTCGTTGCCGTTGCTACTCTACAAATATAAAAAAAAAAACAAATGTCTTAAAATTGGGCAAATATTTAACCTTTTGTTTAAGAATATGATAGAAATAAAAATTGTTGCAAATAAGAGAGGCAGAACTAATTCTGGCAGAAAGCTCCTTGTCTGAAATATGCAAAGCACATAATCTTACTTCACCATGCACACTCTTGAAATTAATTGCCATATAACACAACAGCACTGCCTGAATGGCTTTTGCATTGGTTGTGGTGCAAAACAGGTTTATTATTCTACATGATTTGTATTCAAAAGATTTTAAAACAATGTTTTCCCTTAGCCATGTTTTTGTCCTCTGTAATGCAATGCAGCATCCCGTTAATAGTAGCATGATGCAAAATAATCGCAGTCGCAAGAAAAACAATACAAAACAAAAATCAAACACAGGCCTCGATAAAATAATTTACTTCTTTATCGCTTGCTAAGTCGAGTTGTTTTAAATTTAGCATTTTACATCAAAGTGAATGGACAAAGGGCAAATTAATTTAAATTTCTAGAAGATAAGTCCTCTCTTCAGTTAAAAAGAGTTAGAGAGCAAACCCTGAAGAGAGTTGTAATCGGACAGCAAATAACTTCGTGATAAAGGCAGTGACGAAAAACGATTAGAATACATTTTCATGGAGTAATGCACACGTTCAGCGCGGTCACTGCAGTGTCATGAAAGCTTTCCACGGGTTCAGAGATCTAAAGCATGCAGCAGGTGACTCTGACAAAACGGTGTGTGCTTCCCAGCCGACGATGTTTGTTTCCTGATAAAATGTTCTTTCAGTGTTTCTGCAGCCGACAGAGGAGCTGACCTTTCAACACAGCTCTAAAAATAGCACCACTCTGAAATAAAGGGGGAGCTCCCGGGATAAGTAAGATGCTTTGTATGGGGCGGCGTCACAAAAAAAAAAAAAAAACGTCTGCAGTGTCAAACGTAGAAATGCGTTCCGGGGTCATTAACATGCACCCATACCCCCTCACCGCCACCACCATCACCCTCCCCCAACACCAAACATAGGTCATTTCCTGCTAGGGGAAATGTGTCCTTTCTCTTTCAACAAGCTTGAATAAGACTGCTTTACCACATTTGTCTTGTAGAAAGGCCAAAGTGTTGGCACCAAGCTAACAACAGCCATTTTTTCACAAAGAGACAAATGAGAGGTTTATGATGCCCACACGCTTACTGCAAACACAGATATAGGAGGAGGATGAGGTGAGGGGCAGCTGGAGACACATCGCCTTCAAGATTCAAAACCATTTTTTTTGTTTGTTTGTTTTCTCGGTCTTAATTAAATGTGGCTTTTGCAACATGTGCGTTCGACCAAAGTCAAGTCTAATGCGTCGTACGTTCTTCAGCAAGCTTCTCGCTGCATTTTACACACTCTGGGCTTAAACTGTAGAATAAATGTGGAATTCAAACAATATGGCAGCTAAAGAGAATCTAAAGTGATCATTTGTCCCCAAACAAAAGACGCCAAAAGAAAGAAAAGAGGACAGGAGAGTGAATCACCGCCCACAGAATGTGCTGAGTCAGCAGGGATAATGATAAGTGACAGAAGTCTGCATGACAAAATTAGAAAGTAAGGCAGTAGGCTTGTCAGCCTGAATGCTTTACATTCTATAAAGTTTTTGCAGTGAAACCAGCGCGAGTTACAGGTCTTCTGTCATATGAATGTGTCTGTGTTCTTCAACTCCAGAGATGTCTTGGATATCTATTTTTTCAGCATCCTGTGGAGCAGCAAATGCAGAGCATACTTTTTGTTTGTAGGCTTAAATTTGACAGAAAGAAAAGGAAAGTTTAGATGAAGACAATGAAGCATAAGAGACAACCAAGGCCTCTGGAATATCTAGAAAGATCTTCTCCATTTACATACGTGTTTGCAGTCCATTTGATTCGCACTGCTGGGATATTGATGTCAGTTGTGATGTTCAAGTAATGGCACAATCTTAGCGTGGTGTGACACCGCTTGATTTTATACATCAAGTTTGGGCAGGGCAATTTCATTGCATGACTATGATTAGAATGTCATCTGTAAATGTTTAAGTCTAATTTATCCACTATTTAAATTTGCTCCATAGAACACAGTTCTTAATATGGGGGTCAAAACCTCCAACTAAGCTTGAATTAAAAACTTTTTTCCGTGTCATTTTCTAGTCTTACACCACCTGTTGCTTTGAGGACTTGAACGCGACCGCCGTGTTTAATGCGATGACCGTTTTAAAAAATGATGAACGAATGCGGCGAAAAAATCCAACCAGGGGCCCAAAACAAAACCATGATTGAAACGATGTCTGCCGTGGAAGAAAGGCGTTGCTAAGTAACGCACAAGAAGCTCCCCAAAGTGGACTCTGGAAAGTGCAGCGCTTTGTCACATGCCTACACACGATGCACAGGTAAACATACTGAGTCACGTCTGTTTACCAGGGAGTCCACAAGTAGGCTGAGAAGTAAACGGCCACAGGCGCCTCCACTGGGAAAACCTGCTGCTTGTTACAACAATCCTAACAAAGGCACATTTTATGACAGTCAGTATGAGAGAAAAGAGTTCATAGGAAGAATTTTTAAGAAATGAAGAAAAAATTAAACTGTGAGTAAAGAAAGGGAGACAGAAAGAAGGAGGAAGACAGAAGGACCATGCCGTGCTGGAGCAGCAGAAAAGCTCGGCCCTGCGCAATTTATTGGTGCCTATACTCATAAAACATGAATCTTGTCCATGAAGTGCTGAATCATTTGGCGTGCACACCCACTGGTCCACCTCACGCTCCCACGTGTATATGCGTGTGTGCGTGAACAGGCAGAAGTGCACAGTAACCACACACACGCACACGCCACCCACACTAAGTCCACACACTTCATTCACACACTTCAGCATGACACCGCTTCACTTTCAATCTGATTCTGATCTAAGCTCTTAAACATATTTTAATGATTACCCAAACATTTTAATCCATTATGGCTGTAAACATGCATTTTAAAAAAATGTATGCTAGTTTAGTCATTAGCCAAGCTTCATTGTGTGATTAAACTTGTTAATAAAACTAGAAATGAACCAATGAAGCTTTTCCTTGTAAATATTGACTTTCAGTTTTGCTTTTTGTTTTTTTTTTTCTTAAGATCAGGCCAACTAATTCTGATTTTGACCATTTCCTGTTTTCTTTTTTTTCCACTCTATGGACTATTGAAGGTACAACAGAAAGTAAGACCCACAAGTTTGTGATATAGTAGAGGAGCTAATAGAAAATTAGTCAATTAAAAGGTTACATTTATTCATCAGTGTCTCAAATCTTTATTTTACTTGTATTGAACTTAAACAAGTGCAACAAACCACATGCTCATTTCTCAGTGTGAAGTCTTTTTCATTGTTATTATTTTATTTATCCACATGATAGATTTTTTTTATACTGTGACCTGCTGATCAGTGGAAAATCGGCACATTTTTTTTTATCTCTGGACGACTGATTGGCAAATCTTTAGCTTTGTTTACACTGACAACAAAATAACCCATATTTAGAAATGTTCCAATTTTCTGTAAGATCTGATCTGACGATTCCAGTTTTGATCAATCTGGATTGGCTTGTTCCTACAGGCTATACCACAAAGAGGAGAAGAAATATGCTCCAGTTTTTTTGTTGTTGCAGCCAGGAGTTATGATTTTGGAAGGAAAACCTGATTGTTAAAACTAATACAGCAAACCACATTAAGTTAAACTCAAAACAGTGCATAGAAGTCAACACTGTTTGCTGTTCATGTAATATTTAGTATTTTACCTGCCAATCACCAGTCACAGCAGATCAAGAGGAAGTCAGCCGACTGATTGATGAATCTCTATGGCTAACCCAGTTCAATGCGTAGCCTGCTGGACATTTTCAGTTCAGATACCAAGGAATGTAGTAAAAAACAAAAAAAACAAGTCTTCTCTACCTTTCTCACCATTTCCCACGCGCGCTGTCCCTGTTTCAACTCAACCCACATTCCCAGAACCCGACCTCCTTCACCTTCCTCCAACTGCACTTGATCTGCCAGTGAGAGCGCTCCAATAAAACTATTTTATTATAAGCCCTCTCCCTCTGGAGCGAGTAAGTGGCTGAGTTCAGCTGTTCAGTGCGGCACGCGTTCAATGCAACGGTTAGCGTGATTTCATCTGGAAAAGTCAACTACAGAGCAACATTAGCTGATTGAATCCAATTCCTCCTCATGTAAACTGAACTCTGTAGTGAAAACCCGGATCGGCCGTCAGCAGCCAAAACCTTTTGCGTCAGCAAGCTCTTTTCAGCAAATTTTTATTTTTATTTAGCTTTTAATAAGTGATCTACTTCAGGATCGTTCCTGGGTGTGCATTGCATTCCTCGGTAATAAAAGAACTAAACAATACATTATGCTTTATTATTCATGGGAACGGGAGTAAAATGATTGGAGGGGTACCAAATTGGAATGAAATTATTTGCTCTACAGTGTCACACTGAAAGTCTGCTGCTAATTAGGGAATGAGTACAAACTCATAAAGTCAATATTCATCTGGCATGCTGCAGAGTGACAGTTGCACCACTCTGGAGCTCTATAAATGTTTGATTTTGCACTTATTCGCTGTGAGCGCTAAGGCTCAAGGATCATGTTCAATGGGAAACATTTCCTCTAAGAAACAGAGCCAAGAACGGCGAGTCAGGGACATTCGGCAAGAAGACGAAAACTTTTTTACTCTCTCCCTCAAAGAGGCCTACTCGACGTGTCTCCTTCACTCATGAGCTCATCTGGCCTCTCTGCCTTTATCTCTTTAACTTGTGTAATTACAGTTACTGTTACAAAGAGATTAGATTGTGTTCACTTGCAGGAGGCACACATTGATCTTTGCTGCGGAGCAATAAACATTGAACGCTTTCCTGAATATTCATGGGTTTCCACGCTCCAAATTGAAGCATGCGGGGGCGGGATGAGGGGGAAAACTTGTCAGTGAGAACAGACCTGTGATTGGCTCTCTCTGCTCACTTATTGCTCTGACTTTAGTGTTTTGTTCAAAAGGCACAACTTGACAGACGGAAGTACATTTCGAGAAAACATAAGTGAGGTTTGTGAGGAGTAGGTTTTAAACATGCATATCTGCCTATGGCCCCAGGCATGAGCAAAGTTGGAGGGCCAAAGCCAGAAGGCCCCCCCCCCCAAGAGTTATTGACTTCTTTTGAATTCAACTGATAATCAAATCAAAGCTATATCAAACTTTTTGGCCTCTTTGTCTGTGAATGGTATGATGGTTTGTTTCTGAAATGCTTGTAATTGAACATCAGCTCTATCTAAAAAGATGCTCACCTTCCTAAAGCTACACCCTCTGTCCTGTCAGTCTTATCAATATTTCCTCAAAAGTCTTCGGGAATCATACAGATGGTTATTTTACAAATTTTTTTACATCTTTTTAACCGCAAGAAGCCCTTTCAGTCAGCAGTGGTCCAGTTTAAATGTTTTTGAATCATGAACTTTAACAGTCTGCAGGTCTTTAGATGCTAATCTGGATGAGCGGTCAGTGAGCTCATGGAATAATATTGGATGGTTGGCTACTCCTTTGAACTGTTCCATGTTTTCTCCCTTTAAGGCATGATGGCTCTCACTGCGGTTTGTTGGAATCCCAAATCACAGTGACCCTTCAAGACTGATGGATGTCAGTGACTATTTCTAATCTGTTCTTGAATTTCTTTAGATTGAGGCAGGATTACACAATGTACGTTTTAGTGATGGTGTAGTTGTCATTGTTATATGTCCATATGTTGATTTGTCGCAATGGTTTCTTGGCTCTCCATTTTTATTTCCCGTCTCTCTTTCTGCAGGTGCTTCTAGGATGTATTCTCTCCCTCCTCTGCCATTATCTCCTCCTTTCCCTTTGACCTTTTCTGCCTTCTTTCTCACTTTTTGTCCCCTTGGCAGTCAGACAACAATTCTGCGTACTATGCTGCCTAACAGGACACATAAAAATGATTGAGGTACAGTGTCTAACTTTTTGAGATTTCTTATTCTATTTCATGCTGTCAAGCAGCTTGTATAAAAGTAATCAAATGATATTGTAGATTTGGTAGCAATCCAGTTTGGATGAGCTGAGGAAAAGTGGAATCAAACAAATGTGAATAATAAGTGTAATTTTATGATGAATAAGAGGGTAATTGTCTTGACACACAGGGCCAAATTAGTTTGTGTAGCTTTTTTTCTTAATAAATGAAAACATCATTTAAAAAAAATTATTTTTATTGCATCAAATTAGTTTTTCTTTGATATTAAGATTGTGTTAAATTTTCTGAAACATTTTAGTGTAGCAAAATAAGCAAAAGGAGAAGTTTTTGGCCCCAAACAATCCTAGAAATGAAGCCAGAGGGGATCAAGTGAGGGCCAAATGCTTTAATCCAACATATGAAATCTCCTAATGGGATTGTTGTGGGAGTTTTTTTTTGCTGTATTAATGTCCTCAGTTTGAGTAGCGATAAGCCACCCAGGGTAATTACACAATCTCTCTCCTACTTGTCTAGAAACTGACTTGCATATTCTCTATGTACACCTCTTATCGTTTTTTTTGTTTTGTTTTGTTTTGTTTATTTATTTATTTTTTATTCAGCCAGCAACATCTCCCCCACCACCCGGTCTTCCCGTATTTCTCCGTTTAGAGCCAGAAATAAAGAGGCCATTGTTTTCTGTGTGCGACTGCTGTGCGGGCTTTGTGAGTGTGACAACTACAGTTTGACATGCGTTATCTTATAGCCACCGGGTAATTCATCAAGCCTACAGCCCCAACAGAGGTCCGGTCCGATGTGTTAAAAGCCTCAAGAAGACCTACACTACGCAGCGGTGTAAATCACTCAGACAGAATCAGGCCTGCTTCAGCTAGCCTTGGCTTTTCGAATGCACCAATCCTTTTTAAAAAAAAAAAAAAAAACATCCTCAGGCCTTCTATATTAATCCCTCCTTCAATTACAAAAACAACCTAGTTAAACAACTCAACACAGTTCAATGTATATTCTAGTTTGTTGGCAGGGATGAGCTTCTTAAAGAGGTTGCATCCTTGAGTTCGTTGGGAAAGTTTCTTAAGTGGAGCAAGTTCTAAATCGATCCCTGTTTCTGTTTGGGACTTTCAGAGTCTTACATGCAAATCATCCATGTGTACACGTTTCCTGCTAGGCTTCGCCATGCTTCTGAAACACATACACCACTCATTAATCCACCATCTTAGACAAAATGTCCTTTTTGAATTAAAAGAGAAACCTTAGAAGAACGGTCTCCTAAAAAAAGCCTCGAGTAAAATATGCATTTTAATCTCTAATACTAAAAGTATCCTTTATAACTAGAAAGAAGATCAGTGGTGGTTATATTGGGCAGTTTTTAAAATATAAAGGATCTGTTTAAACCATCCTAAATTCCATAGGAAGGTCTCCAATCATAGACTTTGTTCCAGATTTTAATTAAATGAATAAAGAGGCTCTCCATCTTCTTTATGAGCCCCAGCCAAGCTTCCACGAGGCCTGGACATACCTCCTACTCACAATCCACTCTGCAAGGGACATCTATCTATCTAGCTGTCTGCTTATATATCTACAGTGCATCTGGAAAATATTCACAGTGCTTCACTTTTTCCACATTTGGTGTTACAGCCTTCTTCGTCATTGTATTCATCTCTAATTTTCTCCAAGTTTATTAAAGATAGAAAACCAATAACACTGACGTATACCCCCCCCCAACCTGCATCCACATATACGCATTGAAAATGTGCATTTATGTGCTGAATGTATTAAGTTTAAAGAAAGACATACCACACCATCGTAGTTCATCCAGTATTAATACATGAGACTGCATCTACAGCACAGAGGCAGACAGCCCAGGTCTAAGCTGCAGCTACCAAGGTATTTCATGTAACATTATAAAATGTAAATATGGTAAATCTTTCATGCTATGTCAGTCACACTAAAAGTTATGTAGACCCTGGAGATAGATTTCTCCTACCATTCTACAAATACGACAAATGGAGCATTGGACTCAGATGTGACAAATGATCATCACTTCACATGGCCATATAGTGGAGTAATGAAGTATAGGGCCACTAATTTTAGATAAAAATCTAGTTGCTTTTTATGGAAACTCACCACTGCAGAGCAGAAACAGTCTACATGTGCTGCTGTTTTAGAGATGCCCTGACCCCGTGATGTCGCAGTCACAATTTGGCCTTCAAAGAAACTTCCTGGAATCCTTATGCTTACCTATTTCTCCTGCTTCTCACAAACTGAGAGGACAGAAAGCTCCTTTTCTGTCTAATATATCCCACTGCCATACAAAGTGCTAGCACTGAAAACAAAACTCCGTGCTAGCAGAAATGCGGCATCTTCTGCAGGTCGGCATCTTAAAACCTAAAATCTTATGTTTATATTTAGAAGTAAACACAAAAGGCAAGTCCCTAGCCAAGTGCTAATCTTCATACCAATGATAAACAGCACAAGAACAAAAATATAACTTAACTACGTGAAAAAGAAACTAATATCAAAACTAGAGACAGAAACTTCTCTGTTATGCTTTATGTCTGACACACAACAGGAATCTAAGTTTATATGAAGATCAACTAACATGCATAAATCCCTGTTGAAATGAAATTACAAATGAAAGAGTTAAAGAAGCAACATGCAAGTTGACGTTAGTGTTAGAAATGCGCTTGGAGAAGAGGATTCTGAAGTGTTTGCCGTTCATGCATTGATAGTATTTCGAAGCATGTTCTGTGTTTCTGTAATCATAAATGAAAACTAGTTATGATTGAGAATAGTTTTATTAGAGAGAAAGAAAGCAGCATTGGCTATTCAAACCTAGGTTTTGCATTTTGTCTCATTTATTGTTCAATTTTAAAAGTATAGTTTTTGTTTTGTGTGCCGTTATCATTGCGACTCACCTGTTAGTCATTTTTCGGTGGGTCCCTCTGTGTATATAGTCAGTTGTTTCTTGCCAGATCATTATTGTTTCTGCAGCTTTGATGTTGTGGCTTGTTTTTTTTTTTTCTGGTTTCCGGGTTTTTCTGCTGCAGATTAGTAGAGTTCTGTTTTTCTGCCTTTGTGGGATTTTGCTTTTGTTACCTTCCACAGCCTGCCTTCCTGCATATGGCTTTCAGTATTTGGATCCTATCTCACCTACCATCATTTTGCAATCACATCTGCAAGAGTGAAGGTACATACCAAATTTCATAGAGCTAGATTTTACTTTTGATATTGTTAGTGGATACCTCATATATAACTGTACCAAAGAAACTCTAATTGTTAAAGCTAATGATGGATTTTTTTCTTTTTTTGTTGATCTTATTTTTGTAAAAGAAGATAGGACCACTAAAAAAAATATAATTCTCAAAATTCAGAATAATCTGTGCTCTCTGAAATAAAATAGTACAGACAGAACAGAGGATGTGACTTTGATCAGTAAGACTGTTCTTGAGACTAACTCTGATAGTCATTTGAAGCAGTGAAAGGTTTTCCTGCTTATTTTTTACTTGACCAGGGTTCAGATGAACAAACCCTGAGATTTTCCTTTCTTGCTTTTGACTCCATATTATTTTTTCATGCATCCCATCGTCTTATTGTGGAATGGAACAAAAAGTATGAACAGCTCGTGAACTACTGTTTCTTAAATTAGCATAACTTTATTTGTTCTATTTTCCCCAGCTTTTAATTTTTCAGTGAAGGCCTTTTATTAAATTCCCCTTTGGTAGTTTCTTTCTCTTTTTTTTTTTTTTTTTTTACACATATTATGATAAATCAAGCAGTAATCTATATGAACAGAGGCTTTGGTGGTTCATGGCATGAATAAAAAATGCAATTTGTAATGTGTTTTTGTTGTTGTTTTTTTTTTTTTCCTTGAGCAATTATATGGTTGTTTACATCAAGTGGCATTTGTGTACAATAAGAATAGCTATTTACGGCATAACGCAAAGTACAAAACATATTGTTCTGGATATGATCATCGAAATTTAGATTAAGAAGTCTGAATGTTATTTCAAGCTTTCTACCTGGCTTTAACTCCACTGACTATTGTAATTTTCTTGCCATAGTCAAATGTGTGTTTGTTGAATGTAGCCATATTCAAGTCCAAAATGTGATTGCATACAGTTTTTTATGTTGTGAACTCGAATGGTTTTGGTAGTTAGATCTTCAGTCAGGGGTGTCCAAAGTCAGTTCTCAAGTTCTTTCCCTGGTTCAACACACCTAATTCAAGTTAGAGTGTTGTTACTGAACCTGTAATGTAATTCTAAACCTGGAAGTTAATTTATACAAAAGGGCCCAGTGAATTACACACACAAGTCCACCCCTACCTCTAGGCCTCTGTGAAAGTTTCACCCTGATTGCATGTAACATCAGAATGGAAACAGAAAAGTAAGATGACAAGCCTGAATCCCCAATAAATAGAAATGACTTTGCTGAACTTTTGGTGTATTACTAACTCGATGAGGTTTGACACCTCCTCCTGTCTCTGGAGCACCGCCTTGTGTTGATTCTAAACAACAGATGGGCATGAATATGTCAACTGGTTCTTTTACGCTAATCACAGCGCTACTGTCCTGGCTTTCTTTAAGTGTATGCATACTCACCAAAACACACAAAACTGAAACAAAAAAACAAAAAAAACAGCATCCTCTCTCCCTTTGAAATTACATATTGCTTGATTCTTAGGTATAAGTATTTTATTACTATGTATTTGACTTTATTTAACGAGATACAAAGTGAGAAGATGTAAAATAGGTTGATGAGAAATACTCCACAACAATGATAAGTCAACTGTTCATGCCTGAATAAAATAATGGTTAATGTTGCCACAATTAGCTAAAGTTACTTAGATGAAAAAGTGTCACATTTATTTCAAGGTTCTCAGGATATATACTCATGAACATATTCATTTAAATGCATGCAGAAAAGTGCATTTATCCTAAAACTTTATGGAAATCAGCTTACAGTACAGAGCAGATTTGGGGATATTTAAAGGAACAACTTTGAACATGCTGAAGCAAATTGGCAAAAGAAGTTCATAGAAATAATTATTTTTAATGTAAAGTTTCTATCAAAATATGAATGAGATTAACAATATTTAACTGCACACTCCTGTCACTGGACACATTTTTGGTGGCAGTCGCCACACTCAAAGGAGAACTGAAAAGTTAAAAAGCTAAATATCAGGTGAAAGAAAATTATATAGTGCATCGCAATTAGTTGTTAGAATGGGGCAAAGAAATACAACTGGGTTAGATAAAAAAATTTTTAAAAAAACCTTAATCAGGTTTGGATATGTAACCTAAGATGAAAAGAATACTGTCTGAAATTATAAAAGGAACAACAAATAGAGAGGAGGATATCACCACAGGCAATGAGACGAAACAATGAGAGAGAGAACGCACTTGTATCATAAAGGTTATCAGAACAGGACTTCCCATTTATGAACTACATCCACAAATTATTCATTACAAATGGTAATCAGTTCTCACCGTTCAGCGTTCCCAACTTGGTTGCTACGTCGGCCATGACGGTCCTGATCATTAGACAAAACCGCTAAAAACAAGTTAAGTTTTAAGATCCACAAAGAAATTGGTCCTTGGAATGTTTTGTGTCAATGTTTCACTAAATAATATTCATGCAATATCAATATTTTCTGATCTGATTTCAGTTCTCCTTTAATAATATTAAGCCTGTCAAAATAAGAGTTTGTTTCACTCAATTTGCAGATAACAGTTTAATTCTTCTTACTTTTTTCAGTTGAGAAAAGTATTGCTATTTTTATATGTTAACAGAAACCATCTACATATTTTTATTGTTTTAATTGCTTTTACAAACCGTTAAAAATAAGGTTTTATTGGACCTGTCCCCACAGTAAAGTTTAAGACGTATCCCTGCAGCTTTGGGCTCCGGTGGTGCATCTGTTAAATACTTGAAGATGTTTGTAAAACTGACAGGTGAAAAACATATCACCAAAACAGATGGCTTAACCTGGAGGATTCAAAGCCTCCCTGCCAAACAAGTGACACCACAAACATCGCCCCGCAGCATAATTTCTACATCGCATTAAAAAAAAACACACATAACAAGCTCTCCTGAGAAACACCATCTGTTCCCCGTGGACCGTGATGACGGCAAAGAGAGTCAAAGGTTAATTTTCTGTTTTAGCCGGACAGGCAGCCAACGAACCTGGCTGGTGGCGATGCAGCGTCGGTGAATCATCTGCTTTTGAGCCTGTCAGAGACATCCAGGGGCGCCGCTTTCTGTCAGCGAATGAGGTATTTAGAGGAAGTGAGCGTAACTGCTGTGTCTGGGACTCTGCACAGGTTCTCCTGCTGGACCCTCATATAAGCCGTCTCACAGGGTGGGGAAAACGGTCTGTAAATTTATCACGCACAAAGCATGGAAAAGTGAAGCAATCTGATGTCAAAGAAGGTTCTCTGTTCTGTGTTAGATACAAAAGGGCTAATTTACCAGCGGCTTCACAAAACTCCTGTTAAGTCATAAAAAAAAGGGAACACAACAGACATCAAGCACAATAACTTAATATTGTGCTAACTGCGGCTTCTTTTCTTACACCTTGCATAACACCGTTTTTCAATTACTTTGTGTGCAAGTGGCTTTGGAAAAATATTCACGCTTCTTTTGAAAGCTCCCACAATCTACACAATGTGTGTGTGAATCAGGGATTTAACCGAGGATCCTGCAAACGTGGCAGTAATCGAGGATACCTGAAATTTACCATCTTAAAAGGTGCAGAGGCAATAACATGTCTGACACATGGCTGAGACGGCGACACATTCTGGAACGCTGGAAGGGGTTCTGTGGTTTGATGATTCTCTAATCCAAATATGAAAACTTCCTAGGAGCGATACTGAATCCCACTGACTACCTCTGTAGGGGCAGTTGTTTCTGTATACAGTTTAGACCCAGAGACCAGTTACCAGTCCAACAAGTTAAAATACCCTGGAGGCAGCTTGATCATGATGCTGGAACCACATCAGCCAATTACTGTCAATGTGAAGGAGCAGCACCACTTGTGCAGGCTGAGAACCATGGCCTCAGACTTAGAGGAGCTGACTCTCATCTGTTGCTCAAAATGTTCCAGTGGCCAGTGAAGGTCATGTATTAAAGACAATAGCAAAATTGCATCATCTGCAAAAAAAAGCAATGATACCCTGTGGTCCTTAAACCAGAAACTCTTCTCTTTACAAGTATTCATTAAACTCCAACAACTCTGCAACTGTTCCCTGCTCTGGGAACAACTTGGGCCTAGGGTTAACCTGAAAACCTCTCCGACAAGTCACAACTTAACATGCTAATGCACTCAGTGCTGCTCAAGAAACACTAGTAACTCCAAGAAGAAAACAAAACAAACAAAAAAACAATATTTGAGTTGTTTATCCAGTCCTGCAGGATTGAAAGACATCTGTTCCCACAATCCACAACGCCTGGATACTCCAGACAGGCAAGGATATCCCTTGTCCATTGACTGCATTCTTGAAGCCTTTTCTTTTTGTGGCTAAACTGTGACCTACTAAACCTGCTGGGGATGATCGCCTTATCTGAGTGTACTGCAAAGCAACAATCATTTGCATCTGCTAACATTACGTCAATGAATTATGCAAGCAAAACAGCAAATGTGTGTGAAAGATTGGTCATTGATTCATTATTAATGGCTCAGGAAGGGGATTCACTTCCTTGTACCAAAAGAAATGTCTCTCTCCCCAGATCAACAGAACATGTCTGCTCCGATGCAGTTTCCTTGTTCAGCCGTCATGAATAAAGCACACAGGGTGTAAGACAAGGCATTTCCCTCTGTGTCCAGTCTGATCATTATGGAGAGTGACAAACACTAACTGCCCTATGTCATAATTAGACAACACCCGCTTCACTTGATGTTTGCAAAAATAATGCACATGACAAGTTTCCACCCCGGGCAAAAACACAAGCAGTGGCTGTTTCCCCTCGTGTCAGGAATGAAAAGACTTTACAGCAGTGATGCTCTTCTTTTAAAACAAGAGTGCAGTTTTAAATGTATTTTGAGTCTTGTCCTTGTAACACTATCTTCTAGCAAGCGTACTGTTTCCACTGAGCTGTGGGGGGAGGAGACAAACAAAGCCACAATTCTGGAAATTATAACCCAACAAAAGTAATGTTCTGTTATTATATAATTTCTTTGTGTCATTAAATCAGTTTTTTTTGTAAGATTGCAATAGCAGATGTTGAAATCTTTTTTGAAGAATGTTTCAACTTTCCTAAAAAAAAAAAAAAAAGAAAGTACAAATATGAAACACATGTACATACAAATATGTACAAATTTTAATTTACTTTCCATTTGGGATAAATAAAGTATTTCCAGTGATCTTCAATAACTAATAACGTTTTGCTGAACTTGACGTCACAGTCCTGCCTCCATGCATGTCATTATTCCTTGTTAGTTAGCTAGCAGAAATAAAGTTTTAACCTGATGTTGTCGTTAGAACTGAATCTTGATCGGAAAAACTGGACTTCCACTAATTTGTAAACAAATTAGGATCTCTTTTTCCAACTCCAGATGTAAGATTTTTAAGAGATCGAATCGACCAATTTCAAATTGAGCACAGGTTTTTGCTTTACATTGATGTGAAGAGAAACTGTACTTGGTGAAGCAGCTCCCTGTGTGTTTGTGCTGACATATAAAAGCAAGAGAACAGCTTTTTCTTTAAGTTTTATTCACACAAAGTCAACTGGAACTTCATTGAAATTTGTTGCTGAGTTACTAAGATGGCATATCAAAACAAAGAGTAAACATGCCAGCTCTTACCCAACACTTTAGCAACAACCATGGCCATATGTGTTGAGTCAGATATACTTTCAAAATTATATAATTACGTATTGTCAAGACAATACGGATGTTAAATCCCAACAATTAGTGTGGTGTCTTAATTTAGCCCGCTTCAAAACTACAAATAGTTTTTATAGCATTTAATCTAACATTTGTAATCCAAATTTTAAACCATTCAGCTCATTATCAAAGAATAAACATCTTGAAAATGTGATTCTTATTCTTTAAAAATCCAACTATTTAAATTTCTAATTCAGTATCTCAAGAGGAGAAGTTTTTTTTTTTTTTTTACACAAACATCACTCTTTAGTGCTTTGTTGCTCAAAGCCCAGATCAGTCTCCTTGAATCAAGTTTGACTCAACAGGTTATTTTCTGCTCCTCAAAACCGACAAATCCAACAGAGCAAAGTGCTATAATCATCCATTCAGTGACCCACTGCAATCATGGTGTCAGTGAGAGTGAGTGACAGAGTGTATTTACAGGAAACGTTGCTTATGCTGAAAAATATACAGTGATTTTCTTTAACTGCATCAACCCATTCAGACATGAACTCCATTTCATCAGTTCATAATGGCTTTGCTCCTTAATTTCAGCAAAAGATGCATACAAGTCCCGTTCTTTATTAAATGTAATAATTAAAATTTGCAAGCATCGTCACTGTTGTGCATGTCTCACATTGAGAAATATTTTTCTATGGCTGCTCCCTAACTTTAATCACAATCACTCATAGTATTCAAAGTGAGAGCTAACGATGTAACAAGGAGTTTTAAATGTAATAAATTTTTGATTAATTCGAACATTACATTATTGCCTACACTTCCTGCGTCACATTAAATTGACAAGATTTTTGTACGATGATTGCGTCGGAGCTAACTGTGGAAGTCTCCTTATGCAGAAACGCAACTTATTCGGCAAATGGCATGCTGAAATCAGATCGTGTGTTTTTTTTATAAGAAAGAGCAGGCACATGAATTATTACATTAACCGAGGCATGAGTCTCTTCCTTCTCTAAAAGCTCAAGATTAACTATGACTCAAATACCGTCTTTAAAAACGTTGGTCTGGATTTACGAGCACAAAGACTCAACCTGCTCCCTTCTCTCTCTTTGCTTCTCCGTCGGCCGTCTTTCTGTGCGACAGAATAGTGTTCCGACCGAGTACACAATGTTTTCTGCTGAATAAACCACATGTATCATCAAAGAAGATCCACCGTGTGATCAACGAAAAGGCCAACATAAACAAGAAAAAAAATTTAGAAAAGGTTAACTGTACACAAAGATATTGACGAGTGACTCAGACAGAAGAAAGAGGAATGGAAAGCTGTGGGACGCTGAGGCTTGACTGCAGAGAGACACAAAAGATAGACAAAAGGAAGAGAAGGGGATAAAAAGAGCTGAGATTGAAAACAGTTCAGCCGAGAGGTAGCAAAAGAGTGTGGAAATCATTTGTATAAGGAAAACATAACTTTTTTCTTAAAATTTGAAACTTTGTTGCAATCTACTTCTTAGTTGAGCAGTCATACATCCTGTCGGGAAAGCTGTATACCCTGTCGTTTCACACTTCCTTCAACATCTGCTCCATTGATAGATGGATAATAAGACATACAATCCTGCTTCACTGGGGGAAGCTTTGCATGCAGCTTCGCAACCAGCCCTCCATTTTATGTTTTTCTTTTCTTTTTTTTTACTTTTTTTTTTATCAGCATCAGAAACCTTAAAGATGTTCTCCTGGTAGACAGATAATTTTGTAAAGAATGCAGCAAACTACTAAATGCCTATCAAAGAGAACAAAGAGGACACCCACACCAGGCAAAGACATTTCCTAGTTATTTTTCTTTCAAAAGCAAAGCAAGTTTACACCAAGAGGGAAAGGTGTCCTCAAGACTCCGGCGATTAAAAACAAGCTGGGAACGGCAAACGATTTGTACAGCATGAGACATATCCTGAGCTTAGGTTCAACAGGTTTTCATTTTATTTATTTTATTGTTTTGCAATTTGTCTCTTATGATACTGTATTAGTTAAGCATTTATTAGTTAGTGGTGTGATAGAGTTGAACGTTAACCAGGTAGAGAGGCATGGTGAGGCCTTATGAATTCACAAAAGCTATAAATAACAAATGCAGTCATGAACAACCCATGAGGTATTAGCAGCTAATAGCTTTTAAACCACAACCTGCCCAGCCAGATCAAACACAAAGTGATGGAATGCGATTGATGATAAAAATTTGCGCGATGCGATGTCTTCTCTATGACTATGGAACAAGGAGCAGTTTATCGCTAGTCAGTCACATAGCACTGTGGAAAAACGCTTGTTTCAACCATAATTTCTTAATCTTTTGCTTCTATGAAGCTAGATAGTCTGATGATGTTTTGAAGTGGTCCTGATCATTAGAGTCTAAGGATATTTTTGAACATTTTATTTGCATTTTAACTCATTGTCAGGGCAGTACCTCACCACTTTATGAGAAATGACTGTTAGGATACCAAACTCTGACCGATGGATCATGGAGATGCTGTCTCCACAACAAACATATAACTTAGTAGAGAACCAGTTACTGTAGAACCCTGTCACATAAATACAATTTCTTTCCATTTCTTTTGAAATTTAAGAGATAAAAGCAATAGTTCAATTCTACAGAAGGTACTCTGCTACCATAATTATGATTTCTAAAGAGCTGTTATCTGAAAACCTGGCTACAGTAGAACCTCATTTCAGGCATCTTCTCAGTGATTTCCTGATTTTTTTTTTAATATATATATATTTTCTTCCGAAAGGCACAACCTTCATCTGCTGAAGACAAATTGAAAATTGACAGAAAGGGCAGGTAAGCCCGAAGTGTTTCCAATACCTTGCTATCTAACAAACATGATTATTAACAGCAAAACAAAGTAAAGGTAAAGTATGGAACAATAATAATAAGAAATCATGCTATAAAAAGTTTTAAGCTCATATTATTAATAATAATAATAATAATAATAAAGTCAAGTACAAGTACTTGTATTGACCTAATAAAAAGACGGACCATCAAATGAAACACTCAGATTATTTCACAGTAGGAATAAAATTATTCACATCGATTGATGCTTCTGTCAGAGATCCATGTATAGGAAGAATATTATTTGTTTTGCTAGCAAATGCATTTATAAAACCATGCAAATAGTTAACACCATGAAACATCATGGAACCTGACAGTTCCACTCTAATCGTGTGTGTTCAGCGTTGGTTGAACAGGCAGCGAATGTGTGTCGTGCTTCATGTTTTAAAGCAGGATTGAGTAAATCATTATAAATTTAACAGAACAGAGTGCAAGTAACAGCTGCAGTACTTTATCAGACTGGACCAGTCCATGTCACCAACACACAGAGGAATTTGCAAATACGTGCTCATCACTCTGAACAAACTTACTTGCACTTATTATCTCTTGTGTGTTTAAAAAATGTATTAATTTTAATCATTTGCAAAAGACAGAAATTATTGATGAAATTATGGTAAGTGTAGAAAAAACCAGCCACACACACACACGCATACACACATCTCCACTCAGACTGAGGGCTATAGATGTGGTGGGAAGGGAGGTGCAATTCAAACTACAATAATGCATGTAAAATTTAATGTGTCACACAGAAAAGACAGAAACCCCCACAGACTCCACAGGCACAGTCAGAGGTTTTGGTAATGACACCAATATACAGTCCTGGGAGCAATTACCATTCCTTTTAATTTCACAGCTAAATACCATAATCAAATCTATATGAATCCATTCCAAAGGTATTATATGTTTCTTTGTGGGACTCATTTTAGGACTTCCTTCAAGAATGTCTTCCAACTTTATACACATTTAGGTGATAATGTGTTGATAATCCAGCATGCCAAAGTGATTTAGTAGAGCTAATTGGATAGGTGTACACAGACACTTTCAAAATCTTTTTAGAAGTAAACTATTTTATATGTTGTACAGGCTATTGCAGAAACCAGACAAAAACTAAACTATTGAAACCACAAAACATTCAACTTTAGTCAGTTGCAAAATAATACCGCATCAGTATCAAAATTATTATCAATTACTTCCAAACAAGTCTAGACTTGACAGAAGGTGGGAAAAAAAAACAAACGTTCCTCAATTAGAAGCGAAAAACAAAGTAGTGACTCTGTGTGTGTCAGTAAGATGGTCCTCGTTGAAACTGAACCAAAGACATTAAGGCGTCGAATGCATCCCAAGTGACCAAAAGCGGCTCGCAGTCAGAGTGCACTGACAGAATGAGAAAAGGGCGCAGGCGTAAAATTTGCTTGAACAGGCGCTGTGCTTAAGAATAGAGATTTTAGCTGCATAATAGGCCTAACAGTTTGACTTCCTGCGTGTCAGCAGTTCTTCTGCAGTTTCCCACACAACAGCAGCTTTACCTGTAGTATGGCTCCTGCTATTAAAGCAGGTGAGAATTTATTAATTTAAGGTTTCTGGGAGAACAGAGTAGTTCAAAGGAGAAATGCATGGGAAGGCGATTATAAGAATCTGTATTATCAAACGCAACTTTATATTTATTTGTGGACTGCAAAAGTTGTGTCTCTCAGGACTTTTTTTACCACGTGCAGCATCATTTCTTTAAAGAAAGAAATGCTTTATCCTGCATGAAGCAAGGATTTTTAACCTACAATATCTCTGATTGGCTGAAGAGGAGGTTTTTTTGGGGGTTTTTTAAAGTAGGTTTGCCCTCAGAGATTTTCATCACATGCATCCCATCAATAAATCACAGTTTCCTGAGCGATGACAATTCTGTTATGAATTTTTCATTTTATAATTTCTTTTCGACATTATTTACTGGTAAATACTTAATGTTTTTTTTATTTCAGGCTTCCTTACAGCAAGCCACCTAACTCTAAACAAACTTATGCATAAAAAAAAAAAAACAACTAAAGTGACAAATCAACACTTTACTCTCAGCACAAGAGAATTTACAACTTTTTTTTTTCTTTTCCTAATAACAGTAGGCATCAACAAGAAGAATATGCAACAAGTGGTTAAAAGAGACATTTCTCCTACTTGGCTTGAACACTACCTCTGTCCGTTGGATTCTGAATAGCAACATTAAGATCAACTGTAAGGTTTTGGTTTTTCTGTGCATTAATTTAGGTTTCCCTGCTGTCCTGTCTACCCCTTGATTGTCCCCAGCAGCCCTTTGTTTCCGCCATTTACCTTCCTTGTGTATTTAATCCCACCTGTGTCTGTTTCCTTGTCTATTGTCATTGTCTAAAGCCAGTGCTACCTGTGTTGAGTTTCTTGCCCCGGAGTTCACCAGTGTTGCCTGGACTTCTGTTTTCCTGCGAGAACTTTGATTAAATCATTAATTTTCTCCGTAACCTGGGTCCTGCGCTTCCATCTTCACCATTTCTAACCACAAATCATGACATAAACAAAGCCCTGTGGAAGATGGTGAGGGGAGTAGAAAAAGTTACTAGACTTTCTCTTCTTCATTGCAGGACCTGTTTAAGAGCCGCTGCAGAAAAAGGGCTTCAAACATCGTCAGGGCCTCGCTACGCTCTCGCCGAACAGTTTTACAATCGCTTCCATCAGGCTAAAGGATGCCACAAGGTCAAAAACAGAGCTGCCAGACAGCGACACTACTTTGCCTCAAGCTATTAAAAACACTGACTTGTTTTGTTCTCCATTGCATTATTGTATATATTTTACTTTAATCTGAGTTATGCATTTTAAATGTTTGTGTTTCTGTTATTCTAATGCTTTTTTTTAACTAAGGTTGGGATCGCTTCATCTCCTCTTGTGCTATTTAGCTTATTTTAATTTGATTCTGCTATAGATACGTTTTATGCCATCTAAAGGAAGTCATGGTAAAATAAAAAAAATACGTTTATACCACCTGGAGAGTTTTTTGGTAACCCAAATAGTGACTCAAGAACAGCGTTTATGGTATTGAAAAGAGGAAAAGCTACAATGACATCTGAGCAAAGGGGCAATTAGGTGTGCAGTCATGTGACGCCTACCACAACTTTCAAAGTTGCAGATGTTGCAAGTCACTCTGTGAAATATACGACAGCAAAGTAAAGCAGAAGTGAAGTTAAAGTGCTGAACTGAACAGAAGGAGACCACAGTTTTCCTGGAGGTAATCACTTACAATACATCTACTGTATGTCCTTCATCCATAAAATACACAGTTTTCCTCCATGGTTGAGTTTTGTCTGTCAATAACATTAGTTAATTTTAATAGAGAGCTCCATTGGGTAATATTACATTACATTTATGTGGTTAATAGTATTTAACGATGGATTTTACCCACTTAAGTACTTCATTAGGAAGAACTTGTCAATTTTTTTTTGCACATTTTCCAAGACCGTTTCGTAAACAAGCACAATGGTCCCAAAATATCTCAACTACATATTGAATTCAGAGTGATATTCATGTCCAACGCAGGGCTTTCTACAAAAACCACGAGTTGGCAAAGCAGCCAGCTAGGAAAACCCCAGAGTACCTACTCTAAAGAGAAAAATGTTGGCTGCAGTGCAGAAATACTGCTTTCACATGACGATCAAAATCACATTTCAGTCTGTTAACTCAGTCAATACTCAGCAATATATTTAACTATTAAAGTTAAATATAAGAATGATACCATCGCTGTCTATAGCCTGTCAACTGAGGAGGACCTCTGTCACTGTAATTAGTGCAAATCTGTTTGGATTGCTCCCATTTTGCTGTTGTCAAACACTGACAAACTACTTATCTATCTTTAGAGAGAGAGGCACATGCCACCCCAGAATGCAAGCTGTTGTCATTTTTACCATCTGGCAGGCAGTACAGAAGCATGGCTATGAAGACCAAATCTGAAGAACTGTTTCATCATCCAACTATCTCAATACTCCATGAGGACATTGTAAAATCCTGTGTCATGTGCTTCAAACTCGTTACTTTATATTTTTTTTTACCTGCAGTCTATGTGAAACTTTTGCACTAACTTGTTTCTAACTGATGTTCCACTATGCTTCATATTTACCAAATGTCAGAATAGTGACAAGATGTAATTTTTTGTTCTGTTACTTTAAGATTTCTACACATTTCAGCAATCTACGAACATCTAAATGATGATGGCTTTGTAAGCTTCTGGTTATTTCAAAACATTTGAGTTAAATGGAGGCACACTTAAATGCAGGATGTATTTTAGGGCAAACACCTCAAACACGTTCCTTTCCATGTTACTGTACAGAAAGATCAAAAGAAATCAGGGAAGTGATCAGGAAGTAGATAAAGGAACAAAAGGCGCCATATTCATCTGTTCAAATAGTTATTAAAAGACCTGGCAAAGAGACTAGCTTATGTAGAGTCAATATGCACTGTGAATTGAGTCTTGCACTGACATGGACTGAAACATCACTTAATTAAAGAAGCAACAACTTACTTCTCCAAAGGCAACAAAAAAAAACTGATTTATAGTCTCTAAATGAATTCAGCTCCGAATTTTTACAGACATGTTCTATGGTCTGATTCAATGTGCCAGTATTCCAGCAAAATACTGGGAGAAGCTTGTAAAAATATACCAAAAACATGTTGTACAGCTAAAACGCAATTTGACCAAATACTACAGATTTGCATGTACACTTCTGAATTTGTTATAAAATGTTATCTTGCTCATTTTTTGATGGTGTGAACTAAATATAAATAAGAATTTAGACAATTTTAAAGTGACGTAAGACAGCAAAAGTTTTGGGCTGTGAGAATAAAAGTTTGTCTTTTTTCATACAGTGTATGTAAATATCTGGTTTAATGTATAACTCACTCTACGTGCTTGAATAGAAGGCAACATGGCTTCATTTTTTACTGCAGACATATCAAAAGACTTCTCCAGACAAAAGAAAGAAATAAAAAAGAGGTCCAAATAGTTCTTTTGCCTCGTTTCTGATCATTTACAAACTGCATCCGTAACTTGATAGATCTATCTGTAACTCTAATGCTAAAATGTTTGAAATTTTTAGTGCGCACAGCATAAAATCCAATGACTTGGACTCCATCATAATCAGCGGTCTTCTGAAAAACATACTTCCAAACTAAAAAATAACATCCCTGAAACAGAGGAGGATGATAAAACCCTACTAGGTCACAGAATGAGGCTCAAGTTAAACATTCAATTTTGGATGCGTTTAGTTGTTAATGTGACTCTAACACTTTAAGAGGTTAACTGGATTGAAGACAAAGCTTTGTTTTAATGTTACCAGAGCAAATTGTGATGAAACACTTATCCTCAAATGTGACTCTGCTCAAGTTCAACTACAAAAATGAAAATAAGCAATTAAAACTGTTCCCGAAACAGGAACTGTATTAGTCTGGAGTATTTTGTGTTAAATATAAAGCATATTATTTATGCCCACTCATAGTAGATAGTCGCTGACGAATGATATTTGTTATAAATTGGTGCTATGTAAACAAAGATGAATAGGGTTGCTATAAGAACAGTTTTAAAGATAAATGAACTAAAAAAAAATGCATTTTCAAATCACACACATGCTTTGATGAATTTGTTAGCTCAGAACACCTTGGCTCCTCCTGTATAAATAATGGGAGGGTTCTGATTAGTCAACTCACTTAATACTCAGAAACATAATTTGACTGCAGCTGAAAAGTCTATAGCAAAGTCTTACACTAGCATAGACATAAAATTACACATGGAACCGCAACAAAAATATTTCACAACATCAAAAACATTAAGTACTGATCTGGAACTGCAATGAAGAATTTCTTTTGCTTCTGATGTACTTTCACTTTACCATTAATCCATCAGGCATCTTTTCTCCTGTTGTCACTCTGATGAATAAACGGCATATACATAAAGATGTTGGTCGGTCTTTTCTACAAACTATTTTTATCACAGCTCCCATGGGAAAAGTGCATTTTAAGCTAATAAGATTAACTTGAAAGACGTGTTGTTATGAAGAGTTTGAGGATGCAGTTTTCTGAAGAGCTCAGCAACTAGTAGTGGACTGCATTGTGCAGGGTGTATATGAAACAAAGACCTTGGTGCATTGCTTGGTGTCCTTGTCACTTACTCTTACCTTCCCTCACCATCAGTTTTGCTGCCAACATATCACATCAGTGTGGTAATCAAGTTAGAACCAGTGCAAGTCAGTAGATCTAATAATGGCACTTCGGATCTGTGTGCATGCATGTGCCCCAGATGCACATGCATGCTGTGAAACTGGCTTCAGAATGCACCCCAATATTCTAGTCCGCCAACTTTTGCAATACTGCAATTTGTAATCATCCAGAAGTTTTCCATGTAAATTTTGCAAACTCTCCTGGTGCCTATTTCTACCACATTTTGACATTTTTTAACCACAGCAAAGTGAAACACCATCAACATCTCCCAGTTCAACTGTGTGAAAATGTGTGTGATTAACCCTGCTTCATGTCTTGAAAATAAACCTGAAGGCATCGTTTGGAAGTAATAAAGTATGGTACTCTAGAGAAATTATGAGCCGTTTCTCTAGCTTCCGGTCAGTGAACAGTTCCTGGAATAACCTTTGTGTGAAGCTTAAGGCTTAACAAGGAGGGCTTAGCAATATCTCGTGGTTTGAGTTCTTGTAAGATTAAACCATCACACGTCTTCACCAAAGTGAAATATGACTTGCCAAGATATATATTGGCGAGAACAGCATAAATTCATCTGACAAAAGTCTAGACTGAAAAGTGCCAGCCATTACTAGCTTAATAATTTAAGCTTGAATCTGTGCTTCAAGTTCCGAATTTGAGCTGAGAAAGGAGGTGGTACTCGAGTTACCCTGTTTTGTTGACATAGCTGAATCATAAGGTCTGCTCTTCGGGCTGCTTAGCAACACTTGATAACCAAAAGAAGCACCCACACATTTTTAAAACTGTGTGGCAATATTTTGGGTTATCAAAAGTCGAAGTGACCGAAGAAAAGACAAGGCACAAATAGTTTGTGAATGCTGTAAGAAATGTAGCCATAAACAATGTTCAAGTTTTCATATGCTTCAGAGATAAAGGGCATTTTCACATTTTCTAAGAAGTCGGGATTTAATCTCTAGTTTTAAACCTGAAACATTTTGTTAAGAAATTGTTTAATTTAATTCACAGTTTGACCTTATGAAATTGTTTTTATTGCATTAAGACACTGCAAACTGAGACAAACATGAAAACCACAATAAAAAGAACTGGCCTTGAAAATTTCAGCACCGATTACAAGTCACCTGAAAACAGGGTTTATGATTTCTGTAGCTTTAACCTATATTTGTGATATATCAATTTACAGACTGCTGTCCAATGTTGGAAAGAAAACAGACTACATGATGTATTAAAAATTTTATTCATGACATGCTTTCTTTTCTTAGTCTAGAAAGAAAGTATATCAATAATTTTTCATGTTTTTTTTTTTAAACTAACGGTACATCCATCAATTCCCCGTTGTCTGATTGTGACATCTGCCAAATTCTTCCTGTCCCGCTAAAACTCCAGGAGGGCCAGGCGTTAAATCAGGTGTATTTTTCCTTGCGCACTTCCATCCCTGATTGTCCCACATCCCAATTCCAGCTCAGCCAATAAAGATTGCAGAGTTGGTTTGGGAGGAATGTGTACTCGCTCCTCTCTTCCTATCGTCTTTGTACATGTCAACAGAATCTAGAGTTACAGAGTAGATATTGAGAGACCCTTTCTTGCTGTTGGTGGTTAAAGTTTGAGGGCGTTGGAAGGACATTTGGCCCTGATCAACAAGACTTTGGCATGCAAAAGATCGAGCCTGCTCAGTCTGAAAGGATCAGATTTTACTGACAGGCCATTCTGATGCTGCTCAAGGGGAGTCGTTGTTGCCCTTGTAGGGAAAAGTGATACTGAGAGAAAAGTAATGTGCAACACAGACAGATAAAAGGGAGATAAGAAGTCTATCACCAAGGGTGAGGAGGATTTGATTGATGACTGACCTAATATACAAGAAAACATCTCAACATAAGTCTTGGAAAAAAATTGCAAATTTCAGAGGGTCATGGAGGTGGAGGGAAAGGCAGGTTACTGCCTGTGTCCATTATATTTCACCAAAAGTCAAATATACCGAGACAAACAGCCATGCATGCAGATACTTGTGCCTAAGGGCAACTTTAGAGCAATTCATTAATAAAACAGTCATGATTTTGGATTTGAAACCAGGAACTTCTTGCTGCTATCACCTGTGGTACCAAGTGCTCCAGTTTAGAACCAAACACAATGCTTTTCTTAAATTATTCCATTTAATAAAACTTTTACAGGAAGTGACAGGAGGGGTACTCTAGCTGCAGATTGCTTACAATTTTTCTTCACTGCACTGTGTTTGAAAAGGGCCATGAAAATCAGGCTTCATGAGGTCAGGCCACTGAGAATAACCAACATGCACGAAAGAGTCTAGATTTGATCAAGTACAAAAATCATGTAACTAACCACTGCAAAAATGCCTTCTTTATGGGTAGAAAATAGAAGTAGGCTACAATGAAATTGTAAGGCTTGGGCATGACTGGCCATGTGGTAAATTTACCTATGGCCATCTATATGAGGAGAATAATTGTGTGAGACTTTGTGAGTATAATATCTGCATGGAATAGTTTGGAAAGGCCCTGAGGGAGCCTTTAGATAAACATAAGATTTTAGTCCTACTCTGTTTTTATGCTGCAAATAGAAAAAAAGAAATCTAAATAAGGGCAACTACATCAGAAATTTCCCTTTATTAAGATAAAGTGCGTGAGAGCATAGAGACTGGATGAGATCAAAAGAGAAATTGGACTCAAGGCAAGAGGCCATTACATAGCAGCTTAGTATACATACTAGTCTGAAATTAAGGAAATGTTTCTACTTGTTTTAAAATTCTTTAAAACTTATGATTGTAATTATAATCTCAACATGATTACAACCAGAAGACAAATGTCAACATGCTGAGTTGCTCTAAAAAACGGGAATCTTCTAACTTCAAAAGAGATGTGACAAAATGACTCCGTCATGACATGTAAATGGCAGAACCTATAACTTCCCAACACAAAACAATGAAGCAGCAGAAACTCTGGAAACCATACACTTAAACATCGTAAACATCTTATTTGGACGCAAGCCCGCAAACACTGATGTAAGATTAAAATACGGCACAACAGAGGCAGCGCAGAATGAGCGATCTGTGACCAGACTGGGCTTGGTGCTAGGAATTACTATCTGAAGCAAAAGGACGTTTGTCATCAGGGAGAACTTCGACCAACTATGCAGCGACACCTTTAATTTAGTTGCAGAGCAGTTCATTTACAATGACATGTTACGAGTGATTGCTTTCCATCCAAAGTGTATCCATCACTGTTTTATGTCAGTGATTCAGAGGACTCACCGCTTCATTACGAGCAGCTTTTCAGCAGCACACAGGTTAGGGGAAGTTTATTTTTATTACATTTTTTTTTTTTGCACAAATTGCCCACACTCCTAACAGAAGAGCCATTGAGAAAAGAAATCCCTCTTTTATGATTGTTTGCAGTCATGTTTACCATGTGCAAGCAAAACAAGACCCTATGTAGTGTACACTATTATTAAAGTTTGTTTCTAAATTTAGATGTTTTTTGTTGTTTTAGATTAATACACGGCTGCACAGTGGCGCAGTTGGTAGCACTGTTGCCTTGCAGCAAGAAGGTCCTGGGTTCGATTCCCGGCCCGGGGTCTTTCTGCACGGAGTTTGCATGTTCTCTCCAGCTTCCTCCCATAGTTCAACCCCACTAGGGACAAGGGTGTAAGAAAATGGATGGACACCATAATCGCAGCTTGGTTGCATGATTGGGATTTATTTAAACTTTGTTTTTATGCCAGCTTAATGACTTCTATTCAACAGTAAGATTTTAAGTTTTGCTTGTCAGTTGTAGTAAACTTTAAAGCGGTATTATTCAAGTAAGTTAGTAAAGCTTCATTTATATAGAAGCTCTCCAGATATTTTAAAATCACAAAACTAAACAGTAGGGATGTAATTCCTCCTGGTGGTTACAAAATAGGTCTAATATTGTTTTATACTCATAATTGTATCAATACTGAGAAAACACTTTTATGAGGGTTGTGTCATGTTTTTTTAATTTCTTTTCAATCATCATTTGTTTTTCTCAATCATTGTCCAAAGGTGGATAATTTACTAAACGACTGAAATAAAAGATGTGGCGTTATTGATAACACAACATTAGATCTGTCTCCTTTTAATGAATAATTTGGAGGTACGTACCACAGAAAAAAAAACAAAAAAAAACATCAAGTGGCTCCACGAACTCTAAACCTCAATATCCTCAACAAATATTGACATGCATGGTATATATTTATACAAAATACAATAACTGGTTGTTGCTTAACCTGGTGACCCCAAGAAGCCACTGTTTGACGCAGTTCTCTGGGCTTTTCATTTCACCCCTTACAAATCCGTCTCTTTAAGACAGATGTCTTATGATATTTAGTGTTAAATATCACAAGGCAGCCTGAAGTCCTGCGACAAAAACTTGGATCCTTGTCCAGCCTTGCTTGACACAGCACAGCTTCACTTGCTTAAAATTGCAAGTATTGCTCTGACTGTAGATATTGGTAAGTTTAGTTATTTTCTTGTACATTCATGTATATTAAGACACCCATTCCTAAAGTAAGTGCCATATTCTCTACGGGTGTAGCGATACAATAATCTCGATACACGATATTCTGATCACAATACAATATGTATCACAATATTTGGCAAACAATGCAATTTGATACAATTCAATGCACTTTTACGATTTTCTGAAAGATTTTAGAAGGACAAAGTGATTTTAGTGACATTTTGTATTCCATAGACTTGGATTTAATTAACTGAAAACTGATTAAAAGCACCACCTAAACAATACCTGGCTCTGATTGGACAGTGTCTAACAGTCTACAGCTGGACAAAATGAATCAAAGGCACAGTGAGAAAATTAGTTTCTGTCATTCAATTCATATGGATTTGACATAAAACACAAAGTTTCAACAGTGATACAGGAGCTGAGTGGGGAGATTATCAGCCTCTGTAGTCTCTCAATATGCAAATGATTGCACTTATGTTTTTCTTTTGGACAAACTGTGGCGGTATTTTGGAGTAAAAACAAAAGTCTTTTGGACTATAGGGAAAAGGCTTTTCTATCTTGGCTCCCGGAGTTAGCCACGGCTAACCCTGGTAGCCACGTCTAGCAGCTGTTTACTACGAGCTGCTGGGGGAGTGGCTCTGCAGCATCGATACTCGCGGATGAAAAATCGATACCTTCCGAGGGTGAAAAAAATTAAAAATCAATAAATATCGTAGAATCGATATAATTATACAGCCCTAATATTCTCTTCCATTTTCCCTTTTTGAAAAGTGGTAAATAGACATGGCCACTGTGTCACATCATGTTTACAGATTTGAAACAAGGGAAACAACTTAAGGATAAAATTAGCTATCCTGATCAACTTATAAAGCACAACTTGTTGAAAAATATATCGGTGCAAGTAAGAGTGGCACTGGTGATTTTGCTTTAAAAAATGTATTATTTTTATAGGGATTTTTACATTACAATTAAATAAGTGGGCCTGAAATAAAAGTTAGAATTTTAAGTGATTCTTTGTGCTTTAGACTATGCAACTGACAACTTTAACAATATAAACTTTATTTACAGCTGTGTCTGCATCCACCTTTTAAAACTCAGATCCTAATAAGAAGTTCACTGGACAAAAAATAAAAGAATCTATTGGCAGCAGCACAAAAGTCCGGCATGTTGTTTAGCCTTGAAACTTTCTGATCGTGACTCTGTTGGTATAAAAGCAGTTCTATCACAGCAACCTCTTTATTAATCATTTCAGAAAGCATACATTTGATCGTATGTTAGCCAACGGTGCTGCTACAGCGCTAAAAAGAAGCCTAGAATTTCAGTCATTTAAGTTATGCTATTTACAACATACCATAACGATCAGTTATGCTATTTACAGCATACAATCCAGAATTGTACTGGATAACATTAGCATGCAGACACATATTTTGCTTTGACAACAGAACAAAAAATGTTTCTTGCACATCCACAGCCATATGTCACCCTACTTCCTTTACTAATTTGCCATCTGATTTTGTTTGTCTTATTTTATTTTTTGGTAATTTTTAATTTGTCCATACACAAATCAAGAAAGAAGAAACACCCAATGCTAATAATGTTGTTATTATTATTATTATTATTAAGGATTGCATCAGTCTGCAACATATGTTGATTTGTAAGCACCACTCTGAAGTTATTCCTTTTAAATGTTCAACAAAGGTTTGCGGAAAAACTCATCAGCTCAGGACCTGCCCAACTCCAAAAGTCGCTGAGGAAGAGGTGGAGTTCATGCTGGAGTTTGCAATGCAAAGACACATCAGACCCACAACCATGCACACACACACACTCATATCTACAGGTATTTCCAACCAATTAACTGAAACTTTCATGATTTTTAACTGAGAAGAAGCTGGACACAATCCACATTTGCATGGTTAGAACAGAGATAATAAACGCTAAAAGAACCAGTCTGGGATTTGAAGCCAGCACCTTCATCCTGCAAGGCAATAGTGCTAACTCTGACACCGTGCAGTCATAAACCAAACATACAAACAAAAAAAAAAACGTCAAGGAACCTGGAAGAGCTAATTAAAAATAACAACAGTGAAGTACAGGTTCACTTCGAAAACCTCTGCACCCATTGTGTGAGTTTCTGAGAAGAGAAAAACTGCAAAGTGATACAAAAAGTGCTGAACTTGATGGGTGAGGTGGCTTCTACATTTATTTGGTGTAAACCGTCTGTAAATCTTGTGCCGAAATTCACCAAAAACTAGCAAAAATTGAGGAGGTTGCAGTACTCCCTTCTTTTTTGGTGTTTAAAAATTACATTATAGGAAGCACAAATGGTGTGGGAGGCTTCAATAACAGAAACAGTATTTTCTTCTGAGACAACTCAGCAGTTCTTTCAGGGCTCCTTCATTTAGAAAGTGGAAGTGGCTAAAACTTAAAGTTGGCCACAGAATTTCTGATCACTGTATATGTAATTTGTCATGTGTAGCCGAATTTTATGAAACTGACAGTATGTTCCATCAAGTCTCAATAGCTGTCCACAAACATCCTGTTACCACTCACCGTTTCCGCGTTCAGCTTTTAGCGCCTTTCTCACATGCTGCTCCACAATCTTAGCAAACGAGGCCGTTTCCATGTTGTCAAAATCAAACTAACTCGAACTTCCAAAATGTACTTTTACAGCAAGAGACATGTAATAAACATGTCGTTTTAACTACCGCTGAGTGTTTCACACTCCTGGTGGCGTAGCACTGAGCTCGATGCAACCCTTTAACCCAGTCACACAACCACAGACACCTTTTTCATGCGGCTACACACACATACCATGTCTGTCACCCACTTGTAAAAAACCTGCTAACACCTTGCCGCCAGATAACTATATCCCACTGATATCACTGCCACGTCCTCAGCTAGCTGGAGGTAACCAGCCAGAAATGTTGAGCTCTGGTCATATCGCGGCTGCAAGGTGTTGGTTGACACGGCAAATCATAACCTGCACGTGTACATCATGCGATCAGGTCTGCAAACAAAAATGTTGAACTATTAACGGGGTATCTCAGAATTGTCCAAGTGAGGTTCTGTTTAAGCATTACACCCAGTTAACATATTATATCTCTTTTAAAATAAATCCAAACTTAGAGAGATTAAAGCCAATAGACCAAGAGGAGGCAAGACTAACGCGGACTTCTGCCTTCTTATCATGTCATCAAAATTCATCACTTGAACCTTCAAACGGTTGTCACGTTGGCTTTGGAGAAAAGCTTTTGATTATATACTGTAGATGGTAGAAGTACAAAAAAATGGAATATATAAAGTACTTTGTCATAGTAATTTTCTAGTAGGCAGCAGGGCAGAGAGCTACTAGTAACAGGGCATTCACATAAGCTCCTATAAAATGTTTTTTTTCCTTTATACATCACTTTATTTTTAGATCAGGCAATTAGCAATTAAAAGTCAGTTGACAGTATAAGTAAGAAGTCCTGTTTTTAGTTCACCATGTACCATCTACAGGATGGAAAACATGTAGGAGAACAGGTGCTCAGATTAGATGAGACCATTATTAAACATTTTGGCTATCATGAAAAATATTATTGGGGTGAAAAACTAGCATTGCATGTTACCCTGAACACCCCATTCATGCAGTGAAGAATGGTGGTGGCAGCACTATGCTGTCTGGGAGGCATTTTCTGAAAATATACATTTTCCTGAAACTCACGTACAATCTTTTTTATCACACACAAACTCAATAAAATAGATTGGGTTTGTGGCCATAATGTGGCAAAGTGTCACAAAGTTAAACTTTTACCAGGTATTCTACACTTTAAGACTTACCTCCTGGAGATAACTGCTTGCTACCCTTAGATGGTGAAAATTCCTGAATTGTGCCATTTAGCTATATGTTTTGTTCTGGAAAATGTTGCTGCTAAATCTAGGCTAGTAGGTATACAAAAAAAAACAACTGGCCCTTTTGCGTAAAGAGCCAAACACACACCATCACAACAACACAGGCTACTCAGTCACTGCCATCATCACTCCGTTTCTACGTCTGAATAAAGGACAACAGCCCCAGGAGGAGCCAACCCAAAACTGTGAGAAGTAGAGGAGCAAATGAGACCGAAAACAAGAACTTGCAAAAGATAATCATGAAATTATTGCAAATTTAATTCACAGGCTGGGGAAGGAAGAAGGAAGAAAGTAACATGGGAAAACGTGTTGAGCTTCTCCCGTTTCATTGTTGTCTTGAATAAGAAGAAAGCTGAGGGAAATCGCTTTAAAGCAGCAAAACTCACTGGAAGTATACCATTGCACTTAAATGATGTACACAAAAATGAATGCACATATACCGAGAAACAAGAAGCGGGGAGAAAGGAGGAAAGAGAGAGCGAGTGTGAGAGAGAGAGGGAGACAGAGGCAGCAGCACAATGCTCCCTGCTGCACTGCAGCAAAAATCTACACAGCTAACCACAGCCACAACACAACCTCCAGCACTGCACAGAACAGACCCCGGTACAAAGAGAGGGGAGTGATCTGCACATGAAAGAAAACTCCACATCGGACTGCATGAAATAAAAAAAGGAAGCAAAATGTTTTGTTTTCTTTGTCTCATGTCTAAAAGTCTCAATAGACAATAGGAATCAGTCACATCATTCAAAGCCCAACAAGTCTTCCATCTGTTTGTGATGGTGTGAATAAAAGGCCGCTCTGCGATGCACACTGCAATTTATAAAGCATTGTCTGAGTACAAAGAAATGCAACAAACTGTGGTTTCTGCCCCGAAATCAACTTCAAAACGGAGTAATCAAATCTCATGAGCAAGTCGATGTCAGTTTCCTTTTGGTAATTAATCTCTCTAAGGAGGAAGATGGCAAAAAGCCCTAACAAGCAGGTCATAAGGGTCGCTTCTTTAAAGCGAGGAGAAACAAACAGCCCTGCACTAAAAGCACTGAGAGATGCTTCGCTGTCATAACAATAATGTGACCCCAGAGGGACACCGATAGATTCACAACTATGAGGCTCAGGTGGCAAAACACTACAGAACAAAATAAAGGATGGAAATATTGAATTACACTGGGAACTCTTGTATTATTTGCATATTATTTCTCTGTTTATGGCAGCTTTGTGGAGCGGTGCAAGTTACGTGGAACTCCTTCAGGTCATAAGAACAACCTGCAAACCTCAGCTGGTACTTTTTTCTGATAGGTGTATATGAGATTTTATCATGAAAGTACAAATACCTAAACACAGTCCAGGAAATACACACTCCTGCAACCCAACAAACAGTGCAGTTTCAGTTTCAAAAAGCATACAGGACAGGAACACGACACTGTGTCAGCTAAATACAGCCCTGCGCTGCATGTTTTAGATGTGCCTCTATTCCAGAACAGCTGATTCAAATGACCATCAAGTACTGCAGAAGCCTGCTAATCACCCACGGATTCAAACCAGGTGTGTAGCAGCAGGGAAGCACCTAAAACATGCAGAGCAGGGGGGCGTGAGGACCGGGATAGAGAAACACTGCCTTAATAAGAGTCATCGGTGGAACTGCTTTAAGTTCTCAGCACAATGGCTTCCCATTTTTTCAAGACTGGAAATATTTCCAAACAGCTGAAATTGCAACGGAGGGAAAAGTGTGCAAATTTTCTTTCAGCCAGCTGGCTGGCAATGCGCACTAATGTGTGGGTGGGGAAAGGGCAGCGCTGCATAACTCCATACTGCCAGAAAAGGCTCCACATTTTCAAAATTTTCAAATGTTGCTGGAAAAGTACATTGTGAAATTTTTACTTTTTAAACCTTGATTTACATTGATTTTATGATTTATTTCCCCAGCACAATCATGTCAAACATATCCAGAGATACCAGTATGAAAATTAAGGTAAAGGATGTTGCTAGTGCTTGTTCTCTACTGATTAGTAAGATTCTGAACTGAAGGACGGGAGCACAAACGGCTCAGAAAAAGAGACAAATAATTAGAGATGTTGGCCACAACAACAGTCACGGCATAATTTTACCAGTAAGATTCTGACATTGATGGAAATTTTTATGCCATGTTTGGTTGTGAGAATGGTGATATGGCAGCCTCTAAGCCCGTTACACTGAAATTAATTCAATGTATTGATGTAGTGCCAATTAATAACAAATTTAAAGACATTTAACAGGACAAACTAATCTATTTTATGTAGCTAATTCTATTTCTAAATTCAGTTATTCAAATTCCCCTCCATACGTTAGATATAATACAATGTAGACAAGTTCAGTTCATAGCGGCACTTAGTAAAATGTTTTCTATCCAAGTAAACTTACCAAATGCATCAAGTCACAAAATTTGCAAGTGTCTATGTTGAGCCACACTGAAAAGTAATGACTCGTTTTTAACAAGCAGATTCTGGCGGCAGAATCTGCCCAATGGTTTTCGTAAAACAGAGTTAGTTTATTTCAAGCCAAGAGGATAACATGTTTAAGGCATTTTATCTACGTAAAACCTTACCAGATACTTCTCTGCAGGCCCAGAAGTTCTATAATCGCCTATCTTTCTTCAGGTTTGTCTGTCCACGTAGCTTTAGGAAAAGACAGTGCTAATTTAGCACTTTGACAAGCCCACAGTGACGTCTGCGAAACACTCACAAGGAATACCGAGTGATTCTGTAAGTAAATTTCACTTTTTAAAGCCAGGCACTCCCAATATTATACAGTAATATTTTGTGAGAATGTTTTACGTAGTTTTTGGTACTGCTATCCAGGTTAAAGCATAAAAAAGGGTATTGCCATAAGCAAGTTATGGTAAGGCTTTTTGATGGCACTTCCTTCTTGCCCCTTTTTAACTTTTCAAGATGGAGTTTCACTGTGATTTATATAATTGCTTGGGGTATTCTATCAAAAATAAGCCTTAAAATCATTTGACCAGATTGCTCACCTCTACATGGAGCAACATGATAGCCGTTACCTAAAAACGGTGCAAATATAAAACTGGAGATCTCATGAATTATTTTTGATTATATTAATTTCAGATGGATTTCCAGTTGCTTCAATTCAATTGCTTGCAACGCTTTTGTTCTTTTTTTGTCTTACTTGATTAAGTTTTCAATTTAATCTTTGTACAACAAACCATGACAGCATTGTCCCATTATGTTTTTATTCATGCCAATAAAGAGAGAGAGAGAACATCCTGCACAGCTTATGCCATTGGTATGGGGGCAGAGATGACGGACAACGGTAATAAATGAGCTGCAGACCAGCAGTGAGTCATGAAATCACATCAGCAATCTATCATAATCAAATAATTGAATGGTACTTTCAGCACAGCAGAATCAGCAGACCTACAGACCCTGCTCTGTGTTTCTGTCTAACAAGTCATCTTTGCAACACACCATCAGATGTTTTGTAAAATCCTTACAGAGGTCAGATTAAATATAATCAAATGATCACAAAATTATTTTTTGAAAAATGTGATTGTTTGATTATACTATATATATATATATATATATATATATA